>JAODAL010012710.1:0-94308 GCA_025379985.1 Phyllomedusa bahiana
CTTGCCTCCCTCCTGCACCAAGTCCCATCCCCCTCCCCCCACCCCACCCCCACCGTCTCCAAAAGTACTCTCCATCAACCTATGTTAGGGACAGGGGTGTCGCGCAGTTCGCCCCTGGCTTGCCCGGCAAACAAAGTCAACAGGGGGGAACTGCTCCGCGTCTGCAGAAAGAAATCATGGTTTCTCCGCGCCAACCCGCAAATGGGGAAACCAGGGGTGCGGAAAAGGGGAAGAACAGGGTGTCCGGCTGCACTGAGGGGGAGGTCCAGGGGCCCCGGCATGGGCATGTGTTCAATCTGGTTTGAAAAGGGTTTCCCCTGAAGTCTTCCACTGACTTCAAAAGATTTCTAAAAAGGGCCCGGGAAAAGTGCATCTTTCCTAAATTTCCCAAAGCCAGGGGAAACCCCCCCTCGATTTGCGGCAAACGGCCTCATCCAACACACTTGATATGCGATTTTCCACCCGTTGGAATTCCACCCTGAAATTTTTGGACCACTGTAGAACAGAGAAAGGTCTTTAAACGTTTTTTTTGTGATCCGGTGGACAGGAGTACTCCCCGTTTTTAAACTTTGATGTCAGCCAGGGGGCAGCTCATGCGTGACACCGCCTTTTTGGAGGCCATTCGGAGGTGACTTTTTTTGTCGCCCCAGGACTCCCGGGATAATAAGCTTCCCTGCTTCTGCCGGGGAACGATCAAAAAAATTGTTTCGGCAGGGGACGGGAGACGTGGTGACTACATTCGCCCCATGAGCCCCGGGGGGGACTGAAAGGAGGAGGAGGAGGAGGAATTGGGCGATGCTTTGTCTGGTAAATAAAAAATTTTCTTTTCTCCCGGGCAAAGAGGAGGAGCAGGAGCACTGGGGGAGGAGATGGAACGAAAAAAGGGGCGATGACCCGAAATCAGTGGCAGTATACAGTGGGATGAGGCGGGAGCCCCTCGGTCAAACCAATGGCCCGACAGGCTTTTCCGGCTGTGGGCAGGAATTAGTCACCAAAACCCAGAGGATACCTTCTTTCTCTCCCCCCCCAAAAAGGACCCCCGCTAAACCCCCCTCCAAAAAAGGGAGCCTTTTTTTTCCCCCCGCAAATGAGAGGGAGGACAAAATCAAATACTATAGGGAAAATCCCCCCGATTTTAGTTGGCCCCTGCCTGGTGCGGCATCGTCCCCCCTCTGCAGGTCTGACCGGGGGGTTCTTAGCGCACCTACTACGCCGCGGCTCTGGGGGAAGGTGGGGGGGTTTTTGGAGCAGTCCACTCCTTTACAGAACCTAATCTGGATCACTGATGAGCAGCTTTCTTCACCCGCCCAAAGGAGGGGGAGCCGCCAGCAGCACAGGACCTGGACAGACCCCGAACCAACAGGGGGGGGTACCCTTTGGACAGCACCCCCCCTGCCCACCCCCCTTTTTGAAGATCCGTGGACTATTTTGGGCAGCCCAAAATGGATTTTGGCCCCAAAAATTTTCCCCAATTTGCAGTGGAGAAGCTTTTTTGCCCGGGCCAGTAGTGTGGCATCAGAGCGGGTGTTCAGTGGGCGGGGGCCATCGTTAACCCCAAAGGGGAAACCCCTTGTTCCACCAAATTGGGAATGAATGATCTTTGTCAAGATGAATCAGGCATGGATCGGCCAGGATTTCCACACACCAATGCCTTAGGCATCAGACTACATCAGCCATGACGCCTCACCCAAACTGTGAGAAATGAGTCTGGGTTCAAACTACTTGCCTCAGCCACTCTTCTGATGCCACCACCCGCCTGATGCCATACATCTGTGTCCAGTTTCTCCATCTGCCTACTACCGTCTTTACCAGGGACTGGTATTGCCACCCACCTCCACACTCTGTCATTGTGGCACTCTTTGACCTCATGCTGCTGCTGCTGTTGCTGTTGCATTGACATCCACACTGTGTCATTGTGGCACTGTCTGACCTCATGCAGTTGCTGCCATGACCTCCACTCTCTGTCATAGTGCCACTCTGTGGCCTACTACTGATTTGCCACCTCCAGAATTTGAAATTGTGACACTGTCTGACCTCATGCTGCTGCTGACATGAACTACACACTCTGTCATAGAGCCACACTGAGGCCTACTCCTGTTTTTGCCACCTCCAGAATTTCATTGTGCCACTCTCTGAAATCTTGCTGCTGCTGCCCTGATATCCACTCTCTGTCATTGTGCCACTCTGTGGCCTACTACTGTTTTGCCACCACCAGAATGTCATTGTGCACCTGTCTGACCTCATGCTGCTGCTGTGGCTGCTGCCGTGCCCTCCACACTGTGTCATTGTGCCACTCTCTGACCTCATGCTGCTGCTGCCATGACCTCCACTCTCTGTCATTGTGCCACTCTGTGGCCTATTACTGTTTTGCCACCTCCAGAATGTCATTGTGCCACTGCCTGACTTCATGCTGCTGCTGTGGCTGCTGTCGTGACCTCCACACTCTGTCATGATGCCATTGTCTGTCCTCATGCTGCTGCTGTGGCTGCTGCCGTGACCTCCACACTGTGTCATTGTGCCACTCTGTGGCCTACTCCTTTTCTTGACACCTCCAGAATGTCATTGTGCCACTGTCTGACCTCATGCTGCTGCTGTGGCTGCTTCCGTAATCTCCACAATGTGTCATTTTGCCTCTTAAGTGCCCAGGGAATTTTATAGTGAAGCGATTCTAAGAGCGGCGGCAGTCATCTGCTTGTCATACTAAAACACAACATTGTATGAAGACCAAACCAAGCTCCCTCTGCATATTTAAGCATGGCACAACGTTCTACAGCAGTATGAACAAGGAATTTTCAGCACTCGTGCTCGGGGTAAATTAGGAAAAGTTGGTGAGTTGAAAAAACGCACTTTATTGGACAAGAGTAAAAAAGGTTTTAAAATCACAGAAACACTACATCTTGTTGACGCGTTTCAGGCCAGTTAGATGGCCCTTAGTCATAACACAATCGTAGTAGAAACAAAACCAATATATAACCACTTCCTGAAAGCAATTAGCGAAATGCACCTGAACTTTAACTCTTTATATGGTGTATAAAAGACATTGCTTGAAGATTAGATATATGACATATAAAATGTACACTATAATCTTATGCAAACAGATTAATACAGAGAACATGACATATATTCAATATATATACATAAGGTCCGATCTATAATTCAGGCCTGCAGGATATCGTGTATCTAAAATAAGAATCCAATGGGCTTCTCTATAGGTGAGTAACCTCCTCCAATCTCCCCCACGGGGGGGTTTGTTAACCTGTTCTATAGCCCTAACACGAAAAGAACTCAGATCTCCTGCATGATCGTCTCTAAAGTGCTTGGACGCACCCGAGACGCTTCTTGTACTAGTGTGACTAACGTCATAAATATGCTCCCTAATTCTCACATGTAGGCTTCTGGTGGTACAGCCAATATACTGGAGCTCACATTGATCACACCAAATCATATATACCACATGATCACTGTGGCAATTTATGAATGAGGTGATATATATGATTTTTGGTAGCATGGGACAAAAACGTATTTCCTTTGATCATATATTTTGCAGAGATTGCATCTGCTCGTTCACACTTGAAAGAGCCTTTTAAATCTAACCATCTCTTGTTTTTGTTCTGAGCGTTCATATACATGCTCGGTGAGACGATGTTACCTATTGATTTTGACTTAGTGGAAATAAATCTGCAACCCTGTTCTAAAATTTTTCGAAGCGAAGGATCCATCGAGAGTATGGGTAGATATTTTTTAAAAATATTTACAACATGAGAAAATTGGCGACAAAGTGTGTTATGAAACTAATTGATGGTCATTATTAGATTTCGGTCTAGAATTATATAACAATTCTGACCTTTGTTTGGTTTCCACTTTGGTAATAGCCTGTTGTATTTGATACGATTTGTATCCCCTTTGTTTGAGTCTATCAGATATGATGGATTTCTCCCTTTCATATGCATGTTGTGTGCTACAATTTCGCTTGGCCTTATGAACTCTCCTACAGGTAAGTTGTTGATGACATGTCTGGGATGACAGCTGGAGGCTCTAAGTATCCCATTTCCTGAAATGGGTTTCCTGTATGTGCAGGGTGTTAATCTTTCCATTTGTGATGTCTGCAGTTAGTTTTTAAATCCAAAAATGTAATTTGATTTTATTGCTTTCCCAAGTAAAATTTAGGTTTTCTTGATTACCGTTAATGTAATCTACAAATTTTGGGATTGCAGCAGGTGAACCTTTCCATATAATCAAGATATCATCTATGTACCTGCTGTAAAAATAGATGTCTTCTGAAAAGGGATTATGGATGGAATATATAATTCTCCTCCCACCAAGCAACGTATATGTTTGCAAGTGATGGGGAGAAACACGAGCCCATTGGGCAACCCTGAATTTGCAAAAAAAAAATTTTATCAAATAAAAAATAATTATGCTGTAACAGAAATTCTACAACTGTAACAATGTATTGTTTAATGGTTTCATCATAATCTGTGTATTTATTTAATTGACAATTCAAGGCTATAAGTGCCAAAGAGTGTGTTTTTTAATTCGATTCATCCCGAAGCAATTCGGACCGAAACACATTTTGTCGGGAAATTCGGCGAAGTCACCAAATCTAATTTTTGAGAACTTCGCGCATCTCTAGATACCACCAACAGAAGTAAAAAAAATGTGATTTAAATGGGACCTTTATTTGTCTTTTTCTAATATTTTAGGGCGATCTCCATTTCCAAATAAATATCCTAACACAAATCCTGCAGTGTTTGTTTCTGTCCTTAGATATCTTACAAGATCTTCGTGGAAAAATATAAGTCAATGAGACTTCAACTTCCTAAAACAAAAAGAGACATCGGTCTGGAAAAACGTTACCTTTTAGTATGTAACATCTACATTGGTTCGAATTAATGAATACCCTCAAAAACTTGAAACAATGAATTGATTTCAAACAAAAATCTTTGATACATTCCATGGTGTTTCCATTCCACCTTTTTTCTTGACATTCTCTCACAGCATGGAGCCAGTGGTCAAGACTAGTTAGTCATGTTACAACTACAAGGGGAAAAATCCAAGAAGCAAGACAATTGTATGATCTAAAGAAAAGGCTATAGTCAGGGTCAGGATCAAACACAAGTGAACTAGCTCAATACAAGTACCTTGAACCACAAAAATAAACTTCAGTATAATGTTTCCTTAAATATACCACCCTGACTGATGCCATTAGGGTGCAACGACCACTATGACAATTCTACCTGAGCAGTGGCGTTGTATTTGTTTAATTTATTATATTTATTTAACTTCACCCAGACCTATGTGTTATAGATGAAAAGTTAACAGAGCAGAAAGCATGACTAGATGGAGAAAGCAACCCTTTGCCAATCGGCAGAGGTCCAACTATGATATCGTAGTGAACATTGAAGCCTTTTCTGTCTATAAACCTTAGTAGAGGTACAGTGACCATCCATCTGGGTTCAGAAACACCCTACACAGTAGGGGTTTTTTTGAAACCCGTTTGTAAAATATATGTTTTTTTTGGTTTCCCCCGGTTTTTTTTTGGGGGCCCACTATAGCGCTTTGGGCTTCCCTTGGGACATCTTTGCAGGGTGAATTTTTAACCCCTATCATTAAATTGTAAAGTGGGCCATACCAGCTTCTACGTTGCTTATTTGCAATGGTATCATTTCTTCGCTTACGATAAACTTTCACCATAGCAGCATGTAAACAATTCCCAAACAGCTAATTGTCAGAATTATTGCCCCCGTTGCCCAAAAGCCAATAATTATCCCTTTTAGCAACTCTGATAAACTGCTCCTTTTTCCCCAAAGGGCCCTCAAAAGGGATATGTAATGAAAAACAGTCCACCGCATACGTTATATACCTACCAACCCCAACACAGCATGTTACTTCCCCTTTAAAAAAAAATGAACACGACATCAAAAGTAGGGAAATGGTCATAATAATAATAATTTTGATTTTAGCTGTTTGAAATTTAAAAAAAAATTAATTCTATTATTTTTACAAAAATTTTTCAATTTTTTCAAAAAAAAAAGGGAAAAACCCTTTTTTGGGGATGACTAAGGAAAATGGGGGGAAATTTTTCCCCAAATTCATTTTGGGTTTACTTCCCCGAATTTTTTCGGCAAAAAATAACTTCGTTCCGAATTTCTTCGGACCCAATCACTTAAAAAACAGCTATTTCCAGGGGCACAGAGCCCGGGTGCGGGAAAACGTTGTTCCCCTGCTTAAATTTTGCAGGGGACTTGGTTTGGTCTTCATAAAAAATGTTTTGTTTTTTGTAAGAAAAAAGCAGATGACCCGGGCCAAACCCGGGTCTTAGAACCCCGGGTTCACTAAAAAAAATTCCCCCGGGCACTTAAGAGGGCAAAAATGACCAAAAAAAAAAAAGCATTTAAAGTTTTGGGCCTGAAAAAGTCATGAAAGAGAAAAGGGTGGAAAAAAACAAGCTGAGAGCCAGGTTGGCCAAAAAATCAGTTTACAGAGTGTGGGGGTGACGGGGGGCAAACCACAGCAGCATGGGGCAGACAGTGGCACAATGACATTTTGGATTTGGGAAAAAAAGGGGGTAGGTTTACAGAGTGGCACCCAAAGACACAGTGGGGGAGGGGCACCGGGAGCAGCAGCATGAGGCAGACATGCAAAAATGACAGAGGCCCTGTAAAAGGGCACGGCAGCCCGCACATGAGGTCCCGACATTTGGGACAAAGACACAAATGTGTAGGGGCACGGCAGCAGCAGCCGGGGGGCACCAGTGGGGACAAAAAAAAAATTTTGGAGGTGGGAAAAACAAGGGGTAGGGGCCACAGATGGCAAAAATTACAGAGAGTGGGGAGGGCACGGCACAGAAAAAATGAGGGAAACATGGCACAATGACAGAGTTTTTTAGGGTTTACGGGCCTAACCACAGCAGCAGCCCTGAGGGGCCCGACAGTGGGGACAATTACACAGTGGGGTAGGTTTACGAGGCAGAAGCCACAGCAACAGCATGAGGTTTAGACAGTGCACAATACAGAGTGTGGGAGGGGGCAACGAATCAGCCACAGCACAGCATGAGGGCCCGAACAGGGCCAAAAAATTTTTCAGAAAACGTGTTAGGTCCCCGGGCCAAAAAACCAGGGGAAAAAAATGGAAAGTCCAAGACAAAATTTGGGCCAATCCCAATGGACAAAAAAGGGGTTAAAGGGCAAAAGCATCAGCCCAGCAGGGAGCAGAGTCAGACAGGGGACAAAAACAGAGTGTGGAGGGGGGTGGCAATAAACCCGTCCCTTTTGGGAAAAAAAGGTTTTGGGGGCAGATGGAGAAACTTCAGCATATGTTTGGCTCGGCGGGTGGCGGCAAACAGAAAAGTCCCGAGGCAGGCAGGTTTTTAACCCAACTCCCCTTTCTCCCCATTTGGGGTGAGGGGTCATGGGTGATTTTAGCCCGACCGCCCCAAGGCATTGTGTGTGGAAATTTCCCGGCCGATCCACCCTTATTCATCAAGTGTGTAGGTCCTGGGATCAGCCACAGCACAGCATGAGGTTTAGGGCAGTGGCAAAAATGACAGACGTGGAGCACGGCAGCAGCACATGGGGTCAGACAGTTTTCACAATGACCCAGTGGGTGTAGGTCAAAGACAGCAGCAGCAAAGAGGGCAAACAGGGGCAAAAATGAACCTTCTGGAGGTTTGGGGAAAAAAAAAAAAAAGAGTAGGCCACAGAGTGGGACAATTTACACATTTTTGTTAGGCCGGGAGCCCCCACAGGGAGGGGACATGAGGTCCGGCTGGCACAAAAGACATTCAAAAGGGGGCAAAAAAAAGGGAATTTGGCCACGGGGTGGCACAATTAAAGGGGGTGTAGGTCACGCCAAACAGCCCCCAGCACACATGAGGTCAGACAGTGGCAAAAGACACAGTGGTTTTGGGGCCCCGGCCGGGGAAAACCCCCGCACACAAAGGTTTAGACAGTGGCAAAATGACATTCTGGAGGGGGGGCAAAAACGGAATAGGGGCCACAAGTGGGGCAATGACACAGTTTTTTAGGTACCGGCAGCAGCCACAGCAGCACAAGAGGGCAGAAAAGGGGCACAAGACACAGTGGTGGGGCACGGAGGGCAGCAGCATGAAAGGGCAGACAGGGGCACAATTACATTCTGGAGGTGGCAAAAACAGGAGCGTAGGCACAGAGAGGGCAATGACACAGTGTGGAGGTCACGACACTCAAGCCACCAGCAGCAGCAAGAGTTCAGACAGATGGGGCACAATGACACAGTGTGTAGTCACGGCAGTCAGCCCAGCAAGCAGCATGAGGTCAGCATGTACAATGGACAACCTGGAGGTGTCAAAACAGGAGAAGCCACAGAATGGGACATTTGACACAGTGTGAGGTCACGGCAGCACCACAAGCAGCTCAAAGGCTCAGACATAGCACAATGACACAGTGTGTAGGTCACGGCAGCATACCCACTGCAGCAGCATGATGTCAGGCAGTGGCACAATGACATTCTGGAGGTGGCAAAAACATGAGTATGCCACAGAGTGGGACAATGACACAGTTTAGGAGTACACGGCAGCCAGCAAGCAGCAGCATGAGGTCAGACATGTGCACAATACAGAGTGAGGAGGTGGGTGTCAATACCAGTCTCCCTGTAAAGAAGGTTGGAGGCAGATGGAGAAAATGACCATCAGATGTGTGGCATCAGGCTGGTGGCTGGCATCATAATAGAAGCTGAGTCAGTTAAGTTAGAACCCAGACTCATTTCTCACAGTTTGGGTGAGGCTCTGGCTGATGTAGTCTGACGCCTACATCAGGCATAGTTGTTTGTGAAATCCTGGCCGGTCCATGGCTGATTCATCTTGAACAAAGGGTCAGTGATCCCACAATTGTCCCTAGGACAATCAGGTTCTCCTTGGGGTAACGATGGCCCCCGACGCCCTGAACACCCGCACTGATCCCCATACAACTTGCGTGCAAGACAGCTTCTCCAGCTGTCAAACTCGGCAAGGTAGGCGCGCACACATCCAGTTGGGCGCCCAGTAGTCCGAGGTATCTTCTAACTGGGGTGTCAGAGTATCTTGTCCAAGTAGCCACCACCGTGTTGGTATCAGGACTGCACAGTGTCCTGCGCTGCTGCTGGCGACTACCCGACCTCACTAGGCGGTTGAAGGAAGCTGATCATCATTGACACCAGACCTTAGGTACTGCTGATGAGCTGGTTAACTGGCTACCTACCCCCCCACTTCCCCCAGGAGCCGCGCAGTAGTACGGAGCGCTAAGGAACCCCCCGTTAAGACCTTTCGAGAGGAGGGACAATGGCCGCACAGGGCACGGGCCAACTTATTACGGGAGATTTCCCAATAGTATTTGAGTTTGTCCTCCCACACAAAGCTGACAAATCGGCCAGTCACTAGGCCAGGCAAATCAGCATGCTGCTGGTCCATCCTGCACAAGGTGACTCTGAGGGCTCCCTGCCTTCCATTTCCACTGTATACTGCCACGGTGCATGCGGGTCATCTGCACTCGTCTTCCACAACTCCATCCACCACCTCCAGCTGCTCCTGTCCTCCTCTCTGTCACCTGGGTAGAAAATCCACTCCATTTCACCAGACAATGCTTCTGCTGCCAATGTCCTCCTCCTCCTCCATTTTCAGTCCCCTACCGGACTCATGTGGGCCCACAGATGTAGACGCCACGTCCCACCATCCCCTGCCCAGACAGATTTATCCAGCATCTTTTCCAGGACATTAAGCATGGAATGACGTTATTCATCCCTGTATCCCTGGCAACTGACAAATAACTGGCCTCCTCGAATGGCCTCAACAAACGCAGGGTGTCACGCATGAGCTGCCACTGTCTGACATCTAAGTTACACAGGGGAATCTTCTGTCTTGCCTGGATCATCAAAAAATCTTAATGGCCATTTCTCTTGTTCATACAGTCGTCCCCATGGTGCAGGCTGGTAATTCCAACGGGTGGAAACATCGCTATCAGAGTGTGTTGGGGGGCCGTTCTGCGCTGCACACGAGGAGGGTTGTTCTGGCTTTGTACGAATTTATAAAGTGCATGCACAGTTTCCTGGCCATTTTTCAGAATGTTCTGAATAACGTGCAGACTTCAGGGAACCTATACACAACCACTTGAACACGTGCGTCCATGCAGGGCGCATTGGACCATCCCTCCAGGTGGCAGCCACACATCGTTTAACTTGCGCATGACCGGAGCATTACCTCCCATTGTGTGACTTTGTTCGCCGAGCAAGCTCAGGTGAACTAACAGCGTGGACACCGCTGAGCCCTACAAATGTGGTATGATGAGCAGTACTGTGGATGCAGAGATGTTGGTAGTTGGTGAGAGGAGGAGGCGGACATATTGTGCATGGAGCAGCTTGTTGACAACATGGAGAGAAAGCGGCGTCTCCTGTCCAATTAGTAGTTGTGCCTGGGCCGGAGAGCACATTCACCCAGTGGGCTGTAAAGGATCATGAACTGGCCCTGGACCATAGTTACAGCTCCATACGTCCGCGCTGCGTGCACCTTGGAACAAACCGGATAATCTTAAGGACTGCCCACCTTCTGATCTACATATTTATGAAGTAGCTGGATACTTGCCTTTTTGTAAAAGAAATTACGGCTTGGAACTCCCAACTCGTCACGGCACAAGCCATTATTTCCTGAAACTGGTGCAGAGTCCACCATTTGGAAAGGGAGGTACTGCATTACCAACAACTTTGACAGGATCACGTGTCAGGCGCTGCACCATAGGATGGTTGGAACTGCATACAGTAGTCTCTGTATGCAAACGCCACGCTGAACGACTGGCTGGCGCCATGAGTAGCGAGGAGCAGGAGCATCTGGACACGGGAGATTATTCAAAGAAGAAAGCATCTTCCCTTCTGCAGAGGGGGTTGGGAGGTTTTGGCTGGCTGCAATGGCATGGGGCCACTGGGCACTGCTGCTCAGCTGTTGCTGCGGGCGGCGGGAAAGGACCACCAACATTTTGACCCCACTTTTCCCCCAAAGGGCCCCCGGATGGTGGACCTGATTTTGTTGACGCGGGGCCGGGGTTGCCAACTTTAGCCCCCCTGGCCACGTTTCACTTTCTGCTTACAGATTCAACAAAAACCCCAATTTTTTTTTCGGCTCCTCCAGGGCCCTTTAGAAAGAACGCCATACCCCCGGGAGTATGGGAAAATTTTACCGCCAAGGGGCTCCGCCCCGAGTAAACTTTTTCCGCCCTGCCTGCTGACCCCTTTTCCGCTACTTTTTTGGGACCTGCAAATCGGGTTTTTTTCCCCTTTTTGGCGTTTGGGCCCCCCCGACCTCACACTGCTGCTTTTCCTGTTGCCCTCACGGCCACAGGGACCCATTTGCTGGCTGCCCCTCCCTGACGGTAAGCTGACGCCCTTTTACTCCTGACAATGAAAAACCCTTGCCCACCCTGCTCCCAATGCGGTGGTTTACATCATATCTATTTGGTTTATGTCATGTGTCCTCATCACCGTTTTGGGTATGCAAGGCTGCCCCCCTCACAAAATACCTCCCTTGCCATTTCCCAACATCAAACTTTCCCTGCCTATTTGCAAGAAGGGCAGGGGATTTTTGGCCCCCTTTCTTCGTTTGCCAAGTAGCTGTTTAAATCCCTCCTAAAATTTTGTTCATCCTGCTATATATTTGGCGCGACCCCAGACCCCCTTTTGGGAAAATTCGGGGCCGAGGGAACCGGAATGGGACAGAGGGGGTTTAGGACAGGTGAGGGCCGCTGACTCGCCCCCGGGGCCATGCCAATAAGGGTTTTTAACTGGGGTTTCCCACCGCCTCTTGGCGGGGGTTTGGGTTCGGGATGCATCTGGGGGGAAAAGTGGATAAACCTAGCCACCAATAAAGGGAACCTTTTTTTTGCAAGCCGTACCCCGGGCCGCTAGATGACAGGGGGCATTATGGGGCCCCCCCCCCCCCCCCCCCCCCCAATCCCCCCCCCCCCCCCCCCCCCCCCCCAAGGGCGCCCGCTGCGACGCCCCCTTGCCGGTGCTGCGCCCTTTCTCCGGGAAAAGTTTTGCCTCTCCCCTTGGGAAGGTGAAGGGCCCTCCCACCTCCCCTTTTCTGACATACTTTTTTTGTTCAAAAATTGTACAGACACTGTTTGATAAATTCTGTAAATGAAAAATACACCCCCTAAATTGGCCCCCAAAATAAACCCCACTAAGAAGTTTGGGTAACCCTTGGATATAAATTGCGCTCCCAAGGGGCAGGGGGAAATTGACTTTTTATGGCCGTTAAAAAAACTCTGTGAAAATTTTTCCCTGAATATAAAAGCAAAAAACGGTTTAAATTTAACCTTCGATAGGGAATTTTGCAACAGAATTTCTTCTGTGGGGGTTGAAAAACAAATTTTTCAGAAAAACCCGTTTTAAAAAAACCCCCTGGAGGAAAATTTGCGCAAAAAACTTGAGCAACCGGGAAGACAATAGCTTTGTAGCGTGTTACAATTGCGTTTTTTCTCGCCCCCAACAAACAAGAAAAAAAAATTAAAATTAAACCTTTTTTTTGGGAATTTTAGGGTTTACAGAAAATTGAAATTTTTTGGGGCGGGGGAAAAAGACTTTTTTTTTGTAAACCACAGCAAAAAAAAACAACGTTTTAATTAACCCTGGATGAAAATTTTCGCAAAAAATTGAGAAACCCCAGAAACTACAATTTTTGTAGGGGTTTTTACAATTGGTTTTTTTCTACGTTCCCAAAAAAGAAAAAAAAATTGAAATTTAAAAACCTTTTGCTTGTAAAATTATGGTACAGGAAAATTGTAATTTTTGGTGGGGGAAAATGCGGTTTTTTTTGTCACCACAGCAAAAAAAACAAGGGTTTAAATTTAAACCCCTGGATGAAAATTTGCGCAAAAGAATTACAACCAGAAAATACTATTTTTTGTAGGTGTTTTAAATTTGCGTTTTTTCTACGCTACACAACAAGAAAAAAAAAATTGTAAAAAACCCTTTTGCTTGTGAATTAGGGAAACGGGAAAAAATTGAAATTTTTGGCGGTAAAAAAGGGCGGTTTATTTTTGTCACCACAAAAAAAAAAAACAACCTTAATTAACCCCTGGTTTGTAAATTGCCCAAAAAAATTTGAGAAACCCAAAAACTCCTAGCTTTTTAGGGGGGGGGTTACAATTGCGTTTTTTTTCTACGTTAAACAAAAAGGGGAAAAAAATTTGTAATTAACCTTTGCTTTTTTAAAATTATGGACGGGAAAAATTTTGAAATTTTTTTGGTGGTGAAAAAGAGGGTTTATTTTTGTCACCCAGCAGAAAAACAACGCAAATTTTAACCCCCTTGGAGAAAATTGCGCAAAAGAATTGAGCAATAAAAAAAACTACTAGCTTTTTTAGGTGTTAAAAATTTTGCTTTTTTTCTAGCTACACAACAAGAAAAAAAAGGGGGAAAATTAACCTTTGCTTGGTGAATTATGGTACGGGAAAAATTTTTAATTTTTTTGGCGGTAAAAAAAAAGGGTTTTTATTTTTGTCACCACACAAAAAAAACAATGTTTAAATTTAAAACCCCGGGAATTTAAATTGCGAAAAAGGAATTTGAGCAACCACAAATATTTGCTTTGTAGCGTTTTTTTACAATTGCTTGTTTTCTACGCTACACAACAAGAAAAAAAAATTTTTTAAAAAAACCTTTGCTTGTAAATTTAAATGGTACGGGAAAATTTTTGGTAATTTTTGGCGGGAAAAAGACGGTTTTTTTGGAGTCACCAGAGCAAAAAAACAAGCAAAATTTAAACCCCCTGGATGAAAAATTGCGCAAAAAAATTTTAGCGCCACAACTCCCTAGTTTTGGGTCGCGTGTTTAAAATTTGCGTGTTTTCTACGTACAAAAACAAGAAAAAAATTGAAATTTAAACCTTCGCTTGTAAAAAAAAGGTACGGGAAAATTGAAATTTTTTGGGTGAAAAAGACGGTTTTTTGGGGGAGTCCCCAAAAACAGCGAACAACGTTTTAATTTAAACCCCCGGGGTGTAAATTTTGCGCGGGCCAAAATAAAGTGGTATTTGTATTGTAAAAAACGCTGTTTTTAAATAAAATAAAAACAGAACTGGCTTTTTTTCCCCCGGGGGAAAATTCAATGTGCTGTAGCAGAAAGCATTAAAATGTATATGCAGCTGCAGTGGGGCGACACTGGAAATTCAAATCCCCCTCCCCCAAAAAATCAAAAAATAAAAAATTAAGAGAAGCAGTCTCTGAGACAAGCTTTTTGGGCACCCCCCCCAAAAAAGCTGTATTTAAAAAACAGTTCCTTTAGCAAACAATCAGCCGCGGCACACCCTTCCCTGAAACAGTAAAGTGAAGCGGTTTGAGGGTCCCAGCGTCGTTTCCCGGACCCCTTTTAAAGGGGGCGGTGACGTCAAAAATTTGCCGGGTTTGTTGGCTTCAACTCTGCACATGTCATCAGGGTATGGCCCCCTTTTTCCTCCCAAGTGCTTTTCCCCCTGTAAACCCCTGTGCCCCGCAGCCATTTTTATCAATCAAAAACACAATTCGTTTACCCGAAAATTAAACCCCAAAGTTTTGGGCTTCGTTCCGAAAAAAAGTTTTCGGAAAAATTTTAAACGAATTCCACTTGTTAAAAATCGATTCGCCCATCCTAGTCCGGGGAAATTTTTAAAAAGGGGGGGGGAAAGGGGGGGTTTGACAACACTGACTATTTAACAGGATAATTTTTTGGATCTTCCCTTGGTTCCAGAATCCCAGTTGGGGCCCCAACTTGAGGACTTATCTTTTTATACTTGTTTGTAATTGTTACCAAATTTTTTTTTATTCTTTACGAACCCGGAATTTTAACCCGGAAATTTTCCCACCATTATGTGAAAAAAGAGTGAAGGGAAAAAAACGATACCTTTTTTAAAGGGTGATTATTTTGATGGTGAGCTTTCGAGAGTAAATAGCTCTCTTTTTTTAGACTTTGGTTTTTTACCATGAAGAAAAGAGTATTTTGTACTCTTGAAAGCTTACCATCAAATATATCGACTGATTTCTTCACTCTTCTACTAATTTCTAACACGGTACAACATTATACTACTAGCACCCTCTACATGTCCCATTTAAGCTATTGTAAAGTGAAAGCATTTGGAATATGGTCTTCTTGAATACAGCTAACATACTGTATATGGAAACTGTGAACATGCTACTTATTTAATCAACATATAACTATAGTGATGATGTGTTTCATATTTATATAAAACAAAGTTTGAATAGACTATAGTTTATATGACTTACATACAATTCAGTGCAATAGTTTTAGGTAGGTGTGAACAAAATGCTGCAATGTCAGAATGATTTAAAAAATAGAAGTGTTATAAGTTTAATTTTATTCATTAACAAATTATAAAGGGAGTGAACAAAAGAGAAATCAAAATCAAGTCAATATCTGGTGTGACCACATTTTGCCTTTGAAATCCTGGAAGTGATTATATGGCTCCAACAGAACCCTGACCTCAACATCATTCAGTCTGTTTGGGACTACATAAAACAAGTGATCTGAGCAAGCCTATAACCATAGAAGATCTGTGGTTACTTCTCCAAGATGTTTGGAACAACCTCTGCCGAGTACCTTCAAAACTTTTGTACACGTGTATCTAGAAGTATTTAAGCTGTTTTGAAGGGAAAGGGAGGTAACACCAAATATTGATATAATTCAGATCTCCCTTTTGTTCATTCACATTGCATTTTGTTAACTGATAATAAATTATTACCTCCTTTTTGAAAACGTTTTTACTTTGCAGCATTTATATACTGGTCTGTAACACAAGTATACAGTTGACACCCACCGCTAACAGCAGGAAATGGAACCGACTTTGTTCCCTGCTGTTTAACCCTTTAGATGCCATAGTGATCATGACCACAGCATCTGAACGAATGAGTAACGATGCTGAGCGTTTTCCATGGTAGCTGGAAGCCTAACGAAGGTTTCCATAGCTGCCATGTTTTAGTTTCTATTACTTACTGACTCAGACAGGAAGTAATAGAGCCGTCATATTGGTATACCATTCTGCATCGATTATACAATGCAGAAGGGTATACAGATGAGCAAACCCTCTAGTGGTTTAGTACTCTAGGGGGACTCTATGTTTCAGTAGAAAAGGAAAAAGGCACTTCAGCGCAAATTTAAGAAATAATGTTTTTTTTTTAAGTACTAAAATATAACGAAAACCCTACTAAAAAAATGGTGAAAGTAATTTTTTTTACATTTCACTTCACTTAGAATTTTTTTCGGGTTCCCAGTCCATTCTATGGTATGGTCAATGGCAGCATTAAAAAGTACATAATGCCCCACAAAATAAAAGCCCTCATAATGTCTACGTAGAGGGAAAAATAAAATAAAATTATGGAAGGTGGGAGGACAAAAAAAAAGAGCCATATTATTATGATTGGTTGCCATAAGAGGCAGTTGTAGTGTACATTAACCTTTAGTTATTATTGTTAATTCTACTTTCAACTTTTGAATTTTTGAACCATCTGCAGCTTTTCTTCTTCTTTTTTTATCTTGGTTCTATATATCCTAAGATACCACATTTTCACGATTTCAGTTTCCTAATTTCTCCCCCATTTCCTTTCTAATAGTTCTGCATTTGTTTGTGACAATACAAGCAACTAGCACATCCCTAGAACATTAAGATTGAGTAGAAAATTTACGGCCATAATATGTCTGATGCAAGGACATAATGTACTGTATAGCAGAAGATGCACACTGCAAAGACCAGAAATCCTACCAGAGTCTGTTCTCACACCTGTGTTGTATGATCAACACCCTGATCAAATAGTATTTTGTTTTATGGCTCAACCTCTTCATGGAAGCTTTTCCTCCCTCCTGATAAGCCTATTGTCATGTTTTAGCCTTGGCCCAATTTAACATTTGTTGATGTAATATGCTGCCAATGTCTACGGCTTTTATAAAGTGTAAAAAAATAAGTGATAAACAGTTAGGTCCATATATATTTGGACACTGACACAAATTGTGCTTTTTGTACCGGTTTACGGAAACATATTTAAGCTATAGTTATATAATGGACATGGACATAAGGTACAGACTTTCAGCTTTCATTTGAGGGTATCCACATTAAAATTGGATCAAGGGTTTAGGAGTTTCAGCCCCTTTAACATGTTCCCCCCTGTTTTAAAGGGAAAAAAATAATTTTGGCCAAAATTAAAAATTTAAAAAAATGTTAATTTAAAAACTTGGTTTAAAAACCCTTAAAATTTTTTTCCGAGATACCCCCTTTGGGGGGCTGCATCACTTCGGGCTTTTTAGCCACAGACCGTCTACTCCCCCTTTTCCTTTCCCCCAACTCTGGAACTCAGCCCAAACCCACCCAGCTCTCTTCCACCTCCATTTAAAAAGAAACCCTAAAAACCCTCTCTTCAGGCTTGCCTATAACCTTCAAAAAATTGTCACTATTTCCCCCACAACTGTTCCCCCCACCTCCTGTCCTTTCCCCCCCCCTTGAAAGATGAAAAGCCCCGGGTGGGGCCTCTCTCCCTCTGCGTCCCAAAATTGTAAATAGCCTGTACTCTTTTCACGTATGAAAATTATGTAACCCCCCCGAATGAAAGCGCCCGGAAAAATGGCTTTTTAAAAAAAATTAATAATAATATTAATAATAAAAAAAACTGCCACACTGGTTGCTATACTAAAACCGGTGCCCACAGCCTCACCTGCTCATAGAAGCCAAAAAACTTTCCTGAATTAAAAAATAAAACCCGAGAAAACGGACTGAGAAACTAAATTGATGTAGGAGAAAAACCCCTTTAAACAATTTAAAAACTATTTCTTTTTACCCCTGAACATACAAATTTCTAAAATAATACAAAAAAAAAATTTTCCTCTGTGGGTTTTATTCTTTTTTTTTTTTTTTTTTAAAAAAATTACAAAGTACCAAAAAACAAAACATCTTAACGGTGTTCCTTATTTCTGCTGTTTCTAGGGTTTCCCCACATGAAGTTTTTTTCCCAAAGCATGGATGGAATAAATTTTTGACATTAAAGGCCCATTTTTGTAATAATATTGGTCCATAGAATTCTAGAGAATGCCCAAATACGTGAACAGCAACAAATACACTTTTAAAGCCGGGCCCCCCAAAGTATTTTTTAAAAAGGCATAAAAAAAAATTGGCCCCTTTGTTTGAAAACCAATAATTGTTTAAAAGGCAAAAAAATTCAAAAGAATGTTCACACGGCTTTGAGAGGGCGTATTGCAGGAAATTGAATCCCCAAAAAGACTTTCAAAATGGTCCCCAACCCCCCTTGACCCCCAAATAAAATACCCTTCACTTATTTTTAACAACTGAAGATTTGAATGATTAAAATTTAGGAGCAGGGGAAATTGGGAGCAGTAAGTTCACCAAATTAATTTTTGGCACAAAGCCCCTTTTTCGGATTCCCCAAAATTTTCCGGGAAAATTGTTGTCTTGCCCGTTTAAGAATCTGTTTGGGTTTTTTCCAAAACGACATTTAGTAAAAAAACATAATGATTTTTTTCTTTAAAGATAATTTAAAAATGTAGGAAACTAAATAAAGATAATCATCCACAGGGACAGAAAACAAAAAAACGGATTTTAGGACAAATAACTTTGTACATTTACAAAGACTTTGGGCCTCATGTATGAAAACGCCAGGTTAAATTTCTTTGTTTTGAAACCAAAATCGGCCCCCTTTTCATTTGTTCAGAGCAATATAAATTAAAGGGGCTTCGAAAATTTTTTATGGGCAACAAAAAAAGTCAACCTAAATTTCATACTAGGCCCCAAAGTTTTGTAAGGAGTAGAAAAGTTCTTTTTGACCGTGAACACGCTTTTTTGTTATCTTTCCTTTTGTAAAATAAAAGAAAAAAAAGATTGAAAAAGTTAAGATTCTTTTGTGGCATGATTATCTGCTGTTTATTTCTCTCATTTTAACTTAACATTTCAAAAAAAAAATAAATTATGTTTCATTATTTTTTTTTATACAAAATCTCTGACGTGCAAGGAAAAATTGGCCTTGAAATATTTCGCCATCACAGCCCCATAAACCTATTATTTTCCACCACAATCACAGCTACCTGATTAAGAACTGCTGCATCAGTGAAAAGGTGTTCCAACAGAATCCTTTCCCCGTCCCTGTCTTTTTACTCCGCGTTCTAAAAAACCCTTTATGTGAACCCCACCCCCATTCCTTAACCCCCATTTAAAAGGGGGCAACCATTATCCAAAGTAACGCCCTTTACACTAAAAACCTCTGAAAAAAAGTATATATCTAGTGCCCCTTCACAATTTTTTTAAGAGCTAAAAGTTTTGCCCACTTTAAGTGAACCCAGAGCTTGGACAAAAAACGGAAATAAGAAAGTAAAAACGAGAGGTTTGAGTGGAAGCAGAAGGGACAGGTAGGAAAGTACTTTTTTTTTTTTTGCCACCCTGGCCCCTATTTCAATTAATTGTATTAAAATGACAAACCTTTAATTTTATATCTTTCTTGTAAATATTTTAAATACACTCAAAATTTAAATCTATCTAACGGGAAATTTTTGTCACTACCAGTGCTCTGGAAAAAAAAAGAAAAGAAAGCATTATAAAAATGCATGTTAAAAAAAAATATGTAGCTTTCCCTAAACATAACTTTTTCTTGTCTCCTTGGTACGACCATCACTTTTGTCTTTCAGGGGGTCATTAATGCTTTATAAAAGACTGCCTGAAAAAAAAGTGCAACAAAAGGGTTTGTTCACACAGGTATTTCCCCGCATAATACGCGCCGCAATCCGGGTGTTTTGGGGACGACGCGCTAATCAGCCCGTCTTTCCAAAAGTTTTCGGGGGGGGAGGCCCCCGACCCATAGACTTTATTGTTAGCGCCGCTATTCCCCGCAAAAAAAATTAAAATTCATTTTCCCCCCTGGGGTACAATTCGATCGTATTTTACACGCGGGGGGACAGCACTAACACAAGCCGATAAACTATGGATTACGTAAAAGCGGAAAAAAACTTTCCAAAATAAGGGCCCTGCAACAACCTAACATAACCCTTAACGGCCCCCACTGAAACAACGCAGTGGTCATAAC
This sequence comes from Phyllomedusa bahiana, assembly GCA_025379985.1. Classification (NCBI taxonomy): domain Eukaryota; kingdom Metazoa; phylum Chordata; class Amphibia; order Anura; family Hylidae; genus Phyllomedusa; species Phyllomedusa bahiana. The sequence goes on from JAODAL010012710.1 coordinate 20,070, forward strand.
TAAGGGGGACGAGACAAAGGGTTTTAAAAAGGCTGTATTTGGTAAAGCAATATATTTTTTAATAACAAAATTTTGAAAATTACTTAATTTCAACAATTGGCCCTCCCAATAGCATTGCATGATGGGGAAATTTATTTAAGTTCAGTGTTTTCATTGCAGATTGGGAAAAAAATGAAGGCAAAAATATTGCTCAAAACGTGCTACTTTTTTTTAGCTGCAATTAAACCAAAACCCAACCCTTTTAGCGTAGCCACAGCACCATGATACCAGGCCTCCTTCACATCTTTTGTAATGCACAACACAATTCATGGTGATTTTTAAAATACCTTTTTATTAAAAATTTTTAAAAAATGGGGCCAAAAGCTCTTCGCTAAACCACACAGATAAAATTATACCTGAATGTGCTAAAAATCCTAAAGAGCGTTTACGGTCTGTTTATTAAGCTGTTTTGTCTGAATAGCATTTTGCCACTTTTTGAATTGTTTTTAGTAAAAAGAGTCATTAAAAAAAACAACATCTAATTTTTTGTGCATTCCAAAGAAAACCAACAAATTATTTTAGTCAAAGAAGTCCATCAGGTGCCAATGGGGCCACCCCTCTGCAATGGAGGCCCAAATGAAATCTCTGATTGGGAAAGTGAACTTTCCTTTCATCACTGCTCCTGCGCCAACAGTTTTAAAAATCTCTTTTTTGTATTATTTTGGCATTTTTCACATGGGAACATCATCGAATAAAAGTCCCAAAGCCTTTTAAAGGGCATTGATTTAACAATTAGGAAATGATGGAACTAGGCGCATTTAAGTCATTTTCCTCTATTTTTCAGTGTCAAAAGCACCCGAAAAGCAGAAAGTGGTTTTTTTCATAAAAGGGACTAAATTTTTACGCACCTGCCGTGTGTTTGGGACTTTTGGGGGCTAGTAGGAATAAATAACATCAAACTGTTTAAAAAGGTATGGAAAAACTGGAAAAAAAAGAAAAGTCATTTAAAAGCATGTCATGAATAGAAACTTGGTTATTGATCTTGTTGGTGGACCACAGGGGCCCTGGTAGTGAATAAAGGGGTGAGACACAAAAATAAATTTCAAATTTAAAGTAAAAATTAAAAAAATTTAAAAACAAACAACTCATCAGTGGGTTATTTAAATTTAAAAAATTTTTTGCTTCTAATTTTTAAAAACATTTTAAGGAGAAATTTTATATTTTTTTGGGTATTAAATTTTTACATAATTTTATATGAAAAATTTTTTATTAAATTGAAAAATTTTTTTTAAAATTTGATAATTATATAAATTTTTTTTTTATTTTATGGTTTAATTTTAAAAAAACAAAGGACATTTTTTTTCCCTAACACAATCTTCTTCCTTCAACTCCTCAGCTTAGGGCAACCCATTAAAAAGGTATGCCTTTCCAAAAGTAATGAGCCAGTTTTGCCGACCCACATTTTATGTATGGTCTAAAATTATGAGTGTGGGCACCACCCCCCAAACACCCCCAGAAAAGCCCCCCTTTCAACCCCCAAACCCCCCCCATGTTAGCGCATTTAAAAAATTTTTGAGCCTCGGGAAAAAGCACCAAAACCCTTCGTTTGGGGTATTAGCATCATAGCCGCCCCACTTTGGTGCATCTTATGCCAGGTAATGGTAATGGGGGGTCAGTAAGGGTAATGGTGGGGGTCAAGGTAAATGGTTAGTTCACTAGAGGGAACCATTAGTTTCCCTACAAAGACCGCCCAAAAGGGGGGACCCCCCGCCCAATTTTCGTCCATAAAAAAATTTTGGGACAAATGGTTCCACACAAAACCTACGCGTTTCCCCATATATTTTAAAAGTTCCTCAGGGGAAAAAAAAGTTGCGAAGAAGATAAAAATAAATAAATCATGTTGTGCATAATCACCGAAAAATGCATAATAAGACCATGGGACAGGCTCCCCAACGAAAATTTCCCATAACTATGTCCCCATATTTCTCCAGTAGTTCCCATCAAAATCGCATGTGTGGAAAGTCCCCCCACTAGTGGAACACAAAAGCCTCCACCGTCTTTTATCAATTGGGGCCGTCCCGAAGTAAACTGCAACCCTGGAACGCAAGTCGTTTAACCCCTTTTTAGCCACATTTGGGCCTTTTTTTTCCCACCTCTTTTTGTTCGTGCAATTTTTTATTGTGTACCTTTACCATTTTTTTTTTTTTCGTTTCAAAAAAGGATTAATTACTTTGTAAAATTTTTGCTTGTGTACATTTATTTATTTGATTATATTGGCCCCTTGTGCTCAGTTTTTTGAAAATTTGTCATTTCAAAAAAAATTTTTTTGAAATTATGAATGGTGTCACACCGACACATTCTGAAACCCCCTATCATTTTCCCCCTTTCCCCCTCTACCCCCCCACCTATCTCTCATCACTGTTAATGGGGCCCACCCTCTCACCAGCCCAAGTCCGCTGCCTTGGGGTAACTTTAATCCTCTTTATCCTTCAAACCACACACCAAGCACTCACCCTGCCTGCCCCTCCACCTAAAAAAATTTCACGCATCCCCCCCATTCCTCAACTCTGAATACAAAAAACCCAGTCCACGCCCCCGTCATCTCCGCCTTTTACTATGCAACTCCTTCCTGTGGCCTCCCCGTTAGCACCCTCGCCCCCTCCAAACCACCTAAAAATTGCTCCCCTTGATTTCACCTTCCCCCCGCTACCCTCTGCCTCTCCCCTCTGCCATCCCTTTAGGCTGCCCATTGCCCAACGAATTCATTTTAAATTACTAACCCTGACCTACAAGGCTCTCCATAACCTCTCCCCTCCATACATCTCTGCCCTAATTTCCAGATACCTCCCTCACGCAATCTCCCGCTCCTCACAGGACCTTCTCCTCTGCTCCCCTCTCATCAGCTCCTCACATAACCGTCTCCAAGACTTCCCGTGCTTCACCCACACTCTGGAACTCATTAACCCAAAACTTCAGACTCTCCCCAACTTTCACCAGTTTCAAAAGCAACCTGAAAACCCATCTCTTCAGGATAGCCTACAACCCACATTAACCCCACCACCACTCACCGCCCGAAGCATGTCTGCCCCACACCTTCTGTCTCTCCCCTTCTTCCTTGTAGATTGTAAGCCCTCGCGGGCAGGGTCCTCTTTCCTCTCTGTTTCAGTTACTAGTCATTTTTGTCACCATTGTATTTGTTCAATATTTGTTATGTATGTAATTCCCCTTAAATGTACAGCGCCCTGGAATTAATGGCACTCTAAAATAAATAATAATAATAATAATAATAATAATAATAATAATAATAATAAATTGTTCTCCGAATAAAACTCCATGACCTCAGCTGTCTAGTGACAGCAAGAGGTTCTGATTAAGCATGGAGAGTGCAGAGCAGGGAAGTCAGTAGGGCTTTCTCATCCACACAGAGATTGGTGTAGACCACCCAGGCATTTATAATCTATGGGGGTATCTGCAACTGGTTAAATAAAGCTAGGCTTCTGGAGAACAAATTACAACTCTCGTGCAAATATGTGGAATATGCTAAGTGTATACAAAATAAAGGAAATACTTCAAAGTCTGTATTCTTGAAAAGTGGGATTTAAATGTTCAAATATTTAAATTATTTTAAATTAATTTAAAATCACTGTAAGGAAAATGAGCCTTTGGGGTTAAATCGTCTATCCTGGATTGCTTAATTGTTTAGATAGAAGTGTTGTGTGTGGTGTCTCATGTTCTACAGGGCACTGGGGGGGCACTGACTAGAACATTGGAGAGTAGTCCCAGTTGTGGGGGAGATAGGCTACCTCACCTTGACAGCATACCATGTAGATGGGCTTATAAAATGACCTGTGAGTCAATTTCACACGCCACATTAAAAAGGGGGGAGGTGTAAGAAAAATTAACCTCTGGGGTAACATTTTTAATTCTGGTTTGCTTAATTGTTATGTATATAAATTTTGCATGTGATATACAATTTATTTTCAATTCTTCTTATGAAAATGTAGCATAGATTCTAAAGATGGGTTATTTGGCATGCAAAGTCCTAGTAAGTCCTTTTGGCAGCTATGTCAGTGACCATAGATGTGCTAACAGGGAAGGAGGGAGAAGGATAAACATCAGCCAGACTTCCTGTCACAAGGACCCTGAGCACATGGGACAACTGAGCACATGGAATAGGACAATGGGAAGGACTATACATGACTCACTTATGAGATTATGGAACCTAACCACTTGTGAGAATTTCTGGTTTAGGGAGCCACAGAAATTAAAATCTCACCCTAAATGATAATGATCTCTCATATTCATTTTTGGTATCCCTGATATGGTAAATTCATACTTGGTAACTTGGCTTTCATGATATCTCGCTAGGAGACTCCTAAGAGGAGTTATGACAGAAGTTGGAATGATGACTTTCTTAGTCTTCCGTGCATGTAATTAGCCATCCCTTCTGTAACCTAAGAAGGAGGAGGGGCTGAGCGGGTTTTAGAGTTTCAATAAAACACCTTTTGGAGTCACAGAGTAGGGTAAGAGTCAGGAGTTGTCACCAAGCGTAGATTTGTTTGTCTCCGAGCTGCACTCCTCAACCTGATTTTTAGCCGATCAAACTGGAAAAGGTCTGTTTTTTTCCGTTGCCTTGTCCCTTTTGTTTATGTACTGTTGTGCATGTATGTCTGTTATTTTGTAATTTTTGTAACCAAGCGCTATGCTTTTATATTAAAGCGTAAAGCTTTAATAGTTTTTTCCTTTTTTCCGTAAAAATCCGTAATCTATCAAATTTAAGGGTCGGTGCACGTGACCTGGAGTGTATAGAGTTCCTTTTACTTGCTTGAAAGGTGGTGGCAGTGGGTGCATTGTTAAGGGTGTGGACCCTTGGGGAATTGGTTTCTCAAATGAAAGGGTAAGGAGAGCCAGGTGGACTGTTGTTTTTGTAGAAAACCTCTGGTCTCATGAATTGCACAAAAGACGGGGAGGGTTTTAACGGCTGGGGGGTGGACCCACTGGGGCCACCGCAACAGAAGCTAAGCCACGAGGAACGGAATCAAGTAGCCCCCGGTTTTTCACAAGGCCCGCCGCAAAGCGGGGGTGGACTTGTTGCGGCTGAGGGTACCAGGTCGTCCCCCTACGGACTTGCTTTCGATGGCGGCCGAGGTGCAGCGTGACAGAGTCTAGTCCGAGAATCGTTTTCTTGGCAGGGAAAAGGTCAGGGCAGGCGGCAAGGTTCATGGGCGTGGGGCAGGTAGAAGGGCGGCACAGCAGAGGTTTTTTTCGAGAAACGAGCAAGAGGTCGGTACACGGGTAGGGCGAAATACACTTTAGGAAACCTTTTTCAAGGGACAGGCAACATAGATCCAGCAAGGGGTGATTGTGGGACATGACCTTAAGTAGGGGAAGCGCTTGGCAATAGCCAATTATCGGGTCGCTGACCCTTTAACTCCTCAAGAACGAGCGCGCGCGCACCTTAGGACATGGGCACGCGTGCCTCGGTCGGCAGAGGGCGCGGTCGGCACAGGAGCGAGGTCAGGTGAGTCCCCGGCAGGCGCGGACCCCGACCCTGGTGGGACCCCGGGGGGGGGGGGGGGCGGACACAGGGGCGCCCGCGGCCCGCGGGCCGAGGAATGGAGGGTGCCGCGACAGTACCCCCCCCCCCTTAGGTCTCCCCCTCTTTTAGGGCTGAAGGACAACTTGCGGATAAAGGTCTGGGTTCTGGATATTGGACTCACGGTTACCAAGGAACTCTCTTCGGGGCGAAGCCCCTCCAATCTCAGAAAAAAATCGCTTTACCCCTGACGATCTTCATGTGTCTAAGATGTCCTTCACTTCAAAGTCATAGGGGATGTTTCGAGCTCAGGAGACGGAGCCAGCGCTCTCGGAGATAATGGTGCATGGACAGAGGCTTTAGGAGGGGACATGAAAAGCGATTAGGAACCGGAGAGATGGAGGCGGGCAGAGTTTTATAGGACAACGGGTCTCAGTTGTCGCAGAATTCGAAGGGTCCAGAAACCGCGGACCCAATTTTATAGCTGGGGATTTTGAGGCGTATGTATTTAAAAAGAGGCCACCTTTTTATCCCCTGGGGGGAACGTTGGGGATGGTCTTCTCCTCTTGTCAGCCTGGGTCTTCATACGGGCCGAAGCCTTGAGTTAAGGCTTGTCGGGGTCTCTCGCCAAATGATCCTGATTTCCTTGAACCTGGTTGTCACGGCGGTACCTCGGAGGTGCAATACTGGGGCAGGAAGACGGGCGCGGGTGACGGCATAGGACCACCAGGAAAGGCGAACGGCCGTTGAGTCGGGAAGTCCCGTGATTATATGAGAACTCGCCCAGGCAGCAATTCGGACCAGTGGTCCTGTCGTCGGGAACCGAAGTGCCGTAGATACTTCCCCCAAGATCTGGTTTACCCTCTCCACCTGGCCATTTGTCTGGGGATGAGTATGCAGAAGAGAAATCTAGCTTGATTTGCAACCGGGGAAAACTGGCACGCCAGAATTTAGAGACAATTGGACGCCGACGGTCGGAGGTCGTTGTGGAAGATGGTAGTAGACCATTGCGACGAAAAGATGTGATGGAAGAAGTATCCTGCCAAATTGGGAGCAGAAAGGGGAGACAGGAAACGGCACAAAGTGGGACATTTTAGAAAATCGGTCAGTGACCACCAGATGACCGAGTTTCCCGAAGAAGGAGGAATGTCAGTTGATAAAGTCCACGCCTATGTGTGTCAATGGAGACTTCTGGAGGAACTGGCAGAGGGACTAAGAGACCAGAGGGGGGCCTATGGCGAGGGACCTTGTTTGGGCACATTGTGGTGCAGGAAAGAACGAAGTCCTTGACGTCTGGAGCAGGGTTGGCCACCAGGTAGTGTCGCGAGATGAGGACGTTAGGATTTCGTACGCGGGGTGGGCCAGGCAGAACGAGAGCTATGCCCCAACCAGAATCCTCCTCCTGATCGCGGGACGCAGTTTGGTTCTCTGCCCGGAGGAACGTTCCGGAGATCCACAGACGCCACATGAATCAGTCGTTCAGGACTTTATGAGAGTTGTGCTGTGACACTGGTTCTTCCACGGTGATGTCAGAGACAGGAGAGGGCGTCCGCCCTTGATATTCTTTCGGTCCGATCGGAAGTGTATCTGAAATCAAGGAAGCGCGAGAAGAATCAGAGACCACCGGGGCTGGCAGAGGTTTCAAACGCCGGAGCTTTTCTGGAGTTATTGGAGATTTTTTATGGGTTGTGAAGCGTTCCAAAGGGTGCCGAGCTCCCTCCCAACAGATGTCGCCATTCTTCCAGGGCAATTTTATGGCCAACAGTTCCCGGTATCCAATGGCGTAATTCGTTCTGTGAGAGAAGGTCTTTAAAAAAAAAAACACATGTGACGGTCTTGCCTTTAGGCCCTTCTGGGTCAGGGACAGCCCCGCTGGCTCCCACGAAGAGGCATCCACCTCTAGGATGAAGGGTCTTTTGGATCAGGCCGGACCAAACTAGGTGCTGAGGATGATACTGTCTTCAGACTGGGAGGGAATGCTTCTTCGGCGACGGTGGGCCGCATCTCGGGTCTAGCATCCTTACGGATGAGGCCACGATGGGAGCCACCAGCGTAGAGATGTGGGGTATGAACTGCCGGTCGTAGTTGCGCGATTCCTTAGGAAGACGTTGAATGCTCCGGAGAACGACAGGTAGTGGCCACTGCTGGATCGCGGAGGAGTCTTAGCTGGGTCATCTGCAGACCTCGATGGAAAACTTTGTACCCAAGGATAGGAAGGCTGGCTGGGGGAGGAACCGACCACTTCTCCAGCTTGGCATACAGTCGATTGCCCCGCATGCATCGCAGAAGCCTGGCGTTACTTGTACCCGTATGGGTCTGGATGTCAGGGGAAAAAAATCAGAATGTCGTCCAAGTATACAATGACGCAGGTGTACAGCAAGGTCCCGAAAAACACGTCGTTGACGAACTCCTGAAATACGGCTGGGCATTGCATAGCGCCGAACTGGCATCACGAGATACTCAAAAATGGCCCGTTCCCGTGTGTTGAATGAAAGCCGTTTTCCACTCCTCCCCTTCGCGTATTCTGATGAGGTTATAGGTTCCTCGTGGTTAATTTAGTAAGACACTTGGCTCCCACGAGGCGTATCAAATAGCTCAGAGATCAGGGTAGAGGGTTAGCGGTCTCCACCGTGATCTTGTATAGCCCTCTGTAGTCATACAGGGGCGAAGTGAACCGTCTTTTTCTGACGAAACAAGAAATCCCAGCCCCTGGGGGGGGATGACTAGCGTCTAAAACCTTCGACCAAATTTCCTGGATATAGGCCGACATGGCCCGGGGTTTCGGGCCACAGACAGAGGTTGGACCCGACACCGAGGAGGTTACTGGTTCCGGGAAGGGAGGTCGATAGGGACAGTCAATATGGCCCGAATGGGGTGGTAGCATCTCAGCCTGTTTTCTCGAGAACACATCTCCAAAAATCCTGGTACTCCTCTGGCAGACCTTGCAGAGACTTGATAGACGGACTGGGGAGGGGAGCGATGGACACCGGCGAGGTGCACCAAATCAGAGATCCTGGCTCTTCGTTTCCCCAACGCGGACTTCACCTGTCTTCAATCAAGTCGCAGGGGCGTGACGTTTGCAAGCCAGGGCAGCCCAAAACAGGATGCCGAAGACGCGCGAGGCAAGACATGAAAGGAGATCTTCTCCGTGTGGAGGGGACCATTTACACGGTGGGTCAACGGGCCGGGTGATGAACTGAAATGGAGTCACTGAGAAGCTCCCCACTGACGGAGAGATAACCAAGGGCCTTCTCCAGGCGGGTTACTGGCAAGCATTAGCGTGATCACCAGGGAGGCGGTGAATAAAGTTTCCGGCGGAGCCGGAGTCAGGGATGGTCAGATGCCCTAAACGACTAATTGACCAGAATCCGTGGTTACTTTGTACGGCAACAAACAGTCGTGGAGGACGGAAGAGTGAGCTACCTAGGGACGCCTCTCCTTACACCACCTAGGTGCGACGCGTTTCCCCGACCGCTGAGGACGCTGCGGACAACTCTACGGAATGGTCCGGACTGGCGCAGTTAAGAGACAAAGGTTCTCATCGGCGGCGGGACCGCTCTCTCCTCCAATGTAGGGCCCGGTCCACCTGCATGGGTTCCTCTGTAGCGAAACTGTGTGGGAGGCAGCGGAGGACTTGGAACCACGGGGGCCAAGAGAGGTTGACGGCGAGGCTGTGCCGGCCACGCTCTTGGCTCCGAGCTCCAGCTGTCTCTTCGTGAAACCGCACGTCAATGCGGGTAAGCCAGATGGATACGTTCGCACAAAAGAAGAAGGAAGGGTCTCATGCACAAGTGCGTCTTTTTATTCTGCTTGACAGCATCTCCTCTTCGAACATTGGCCTGCTGAGGTAGCGCGTCGGTTCCACTGATCAGCTTAGGAGGCTAGGGGTGCAGAACGTGAACGACCGCATATTCCCCTGGGAGGAGTCCCCTTGGCGTAGGTCAGTTAGCGCTGTTGAGGGAACTCCGCGGAAAGATGCTCAGCGCAGGCTCCTCGAAAACGCTGCGGGAATTTCAGTGAGGAAAACTGTAGGTTGCGGTCCAGGCGTAGTTTCCGTTCCCAAAGGGGTGTCCTGCCCTGGCGAGGGCCTTTCCGGATAGCAGGCTCACCACCGAAAGCCACTTAGCCATTTCAGTGGGAGACTGACCGGCCATCAGCTCCACTGTGCATGGAGCACTGCGAAATAAAAGCCTCTGTCAAGAGATTCGAGTCCCCCGTCAAACTTGGAGGGTAGAGGAAGACGAAGCTTCGGGACCCATAGTCGCCAGTGGGACGGCCGGAAGGGATGGACACCACTGGTTGAGAGGCAGGTTGCTGCTGCTGGGAGGGCCAGGAATTCGGCGCATCATGGAGGACAGCTGACCAATTGCTGTGCCTTGTTGTGCGATCTGCTGCGGGGGGACTGTGGCGACAATGTTTCGTGAGATCCGCTTAGACTTGGCAAGGGACACATGGCGGGGTCATGGCTGGATCTAACTGTAACGGATGTGTCGGTGGACCACTGGACCACCGCAAGCGATGCTAGCTAAGCCCACGACCAGGGAACGGAAATATAAGTAGCCCCCCGGTTTTCTCCAGGCCAGCCCCGCATAGCGGGATGGACTTGCTGCGTGCGTTTCATGGCTAAAAGGTCGTCCCCACTGCTGAGGTGTCTTGCTTGCGATGGCCGGCCGAGGTGCAGCGTGGTACAGAGTCGTTAGTCCGAGAATCATAGTCGTGGAACAGGCAGGAAGGTCAGGGCAGGGCAGCAGAGGTTCGGAGTTCGAGAATGTAAGCAAGAGGTCTTGAGTACACGGTAGGGCGAGAATACACGTTTAGGAATCGCTTTAGTAAGCACGAGGCAACATTGATCCAGCATCGGGTGATTGTTTTTTTTTAGTGGGACGTGGACCTTAAGTAGGGGAAGCGCCTGGCAATAGCAAATTAATCTGGGGCGCTGGCCCTTTAAATCCTCGGAGAACGAGCCGAGCAGGCGGCGACTTAGACATGGGCACGGCCGCCATCGGGCCCGGCAGAGGGCGCCGGACGGCACCAAGGAGCAAGGTCAGGTGAGTCCCTGGCAGGCTGCGGACCCCGGCTCGTCCCGCGGCCTGCGGCGGCACCCGACCTGGTGGGTGCCCGGGGGGGCGGCCACGGGTGCGCCTGCGGCCCGCGGGCCGAGGAGCGGAGGGTACCGCGACATAGGGCCTGAGTGTGGAGGACCTGCCCTGCCCTTCTTTACAGGAGACCGCCCATTTGTTGGAATTACCATTGTGTAATAATTTAATACAATTTTTCTCGTGGTGGCGCTGCAGGGAAATTGCACACATACTGCCAGGTTTCGTCACAAATTACAGGTCTCAGTAGGGGAAGAATTTGTGATCAAGTTAAAGGACCCTTTTTAAAGGATCCTTCTAACAAGTAGGCATCGTCCGAAGTGGAGAACCCCTTTAACCAGTTCCTGACCCGGTCGTGTAGTCTCCTTCTCTGACTTGTCTCATTTTCATTAGCAGGTGCAGGTTTGAATGCTATAACACTTTCAAGCTCGATTTGATTATGTAATTTTACATTACAGTTTTTTTTTTATAATATCAGGGCGGGGGGAAAATTTTGTGTTTTTTTTAAAAAAAAAAAAAAAAAAAAAAAAAAAAAATTATGAAAAATCTGTATCTTTTATGTATTTAAAAAAAACAGTAAAGTGTAAGCGATAGATCATGCTGCATGACAGGAGGAGAGTATGACTTAAAGGTGATGTCATAGCTTTTTATATGATCTGCTCAAAAACAAAGGACACTGAAAAGCATTGGAAAAGCTGAGATAACATTCTGTACCATGACATAAAGGTGTGTTATCTGTCAAGTTTAGTTTTGCTACATCTGTTATGATCAGAAAAGAGAACCCCTGATGATGCAGCCTCCTGTGCTCAGTATAGTGAACATCACAGATGGCCACTACTAAGCTTATCCTCTATAATAACAGATTCAAAGAGTGTAGTAAATTGAGCTGTACAGGTTTTTTTTTGCTTTACATAATCTTTTAAACAAATTAACCTTCAATTCTTGAAGGGTTATATAGTTACATAGTTTATAAAGCTGAAAAAAAGACATCTCCATCCAGTTCAGCCTATTGTGATGTAGTGTTGATCCAGTGGAAGGCAAAACCCCCATATGGTAGAAGAAGCCATTTGTCCTCATTTTAGGGAAAAAAATTCCTCCAATCTGGCAATCAGAATAAATCCCTGGATTAACAGCCCCTCTCTGGAATCCTAGTCACTATAACTGGTTATATTATTACACTCTAGAAATACATCCACACTCTTTTTGAACTCTCTTAGTATTTCCAATAAACTTAATCTTGGCCTGTCTGCTTGGTGGATGTGGTGACAGAGGGAGAGCAATCACTGCACTGTTTCCATATCTCGCATTCACTTTTTTGAAGAGTGCTCTGTGGGCCTGCCCCATTCATGCATTACATCTAAATGGCTGCCATGTAATACTATAGTTACCCTGCAACAACCACTGCAGGGGAAATAAACGAAGAAGAAGATGGCAGATGTTTAATGAGGTTCAGACCTGGTTTACATATGTATCAGAGGATCCATTAGGAGTCTCTTTCATAGATTCCATCAAAAATCATGGAAAATAGCATATCGTGCTGCGCTATTTTTTACATCTAAATGACAATATCACGGAAACCCAACTGACCCAACTTAAGTCAGTGGGTTCCATTGATGTCCACAATAAAATGGATCCAGCACCGCTGTAGCATGGCCGTTTTCTTGCTGTTACAGCGGTCCCTACTGGTTCTGCTGTGTCTGCTGGTGTATACTTACCTGTCCCAGCCCCTGTCCCTGCTGTGGTGCTGGCGGCAGTGTCCACCGGCGGTTCCTACTCAATGGTCCTCGCTCCTGCTCGCACCCGTCGTATATGCCTTCTTGTACGTGCACGAGTGCCCCCTAGGGCCCGCGAAACAGTCTTCTGCTATTCAATGGGACAGTGCGCTATTTACCTACTAATTGACCTTTAACCTCCTGTGCATAAAAGGAACTTCCTGCCCTTGCTCCTGGTCAGTTCGTAGCTATCTACATACAGCTGGATCCCTGTTGGCTGCACTACTGCTGTTGCCAGTTTTCAGTGTTCCTGCATTAACCCCTGTATTAACCTTACACTTTCTAAAGCGCGTTCTGCTGTATTTCGGCCACTGTACCAGACCGGTATTACCTGCCGCTGCACCCCCCCGTTATTTCTGCTGTTGATGCCACTGTACCAAGTCCGCTACCTGCCTTTGACTGTGTTACCTGCCTACAGCTACACCTGCTGTGTCCTGTCATCTGTACCATTACCTGCTGTCCTCGCTCTGCACTTCGGCTACCACAGCGAGTTATACCATCTATGCTCGCTGTGGCCCAGAGGATCCACATATGCGACGTTGCACCCCCGTGGAACATGAAGAATGGTCTGACTCCCGTCAGCAACTGTTACACTTATCACACAAAAGTACAAATGACTATTTATGTTGAAAAAGGTTAAGCAGCCTCTGATGTGTAAAGATCCCTCCAAACACATAGATAAATACCAAAAGTCAACTTAACAAACAGAGAGTATCTCCCCTAACATCTAGTACAAATTTTAAATTGAACTGGAAAATAACAGTAAAACATGGCAGTAAAGTGCAATGGGGAGATGACGAAAATAGCTGAAGAATTGTTTCATGTAGTAATTGTCTAGGGCTCGGTCCACACCTGCGTTGTTTTCTGTTTCATCATAGGAACAGAAAAACAAAAAAGAAAACCATTTACATGATGGACACCATCAGCGCCCAATGGACCACATTGACCATAATGGGGTCCTCTGGTGGCTTTCCATCAGAGTGTTTGTTAATTTAACTGAATCAATAGCGCTGTATTTTTCTTGTCCTTTTGACAGAATTGGCTTCGGAAGCTCCAAACAGAAACATATCAATAGTATTTTTAGGAATTGTTTAAACAGTAGCTCCAGCAGCTTTGCAAATCCAGCCTTAAAGAGTAGTGTTGAGCGATTACGTTGGCTATCGACATCGGGCGATAGTCGATAGTCGGCCACCATCGATAAGGTTTTTCGATAGTCGATAGTTGATCATCTCCGATGACCATTAAAGTCTATGGGAGAGCAACAACACCTTCATTCTTACACCCAAACAGGGCTGGAGAAGCTGGAATTAACAGCCACAACAGTCAAATGGATACTTGCTACATCTTAGGCACAACACTTAGGCTATAAAAGCCACAGAAAAAAAGTCACACACCATTCACTATCCCTGTCTTGTACCACAGCATGACCCTTAAACCTGCATCACCCACAAATTAAAAAGTGCCAGAAGGCAGTATTATTTGAACCATCATTTTACTTGAACTGGACATTGAATATCCCTGTCCTGGAACGCAGCATGACCCTAAAAACCTGCATGACCCACAGATTAAAAAGTGCTGGAAGAAAGTAGTCTTTGAACCACCATTTTAGTTGAACTGGACATTGACAAACCCTGTCCTGGACTGCAGCATGACCCTTAAACCTGTCTGACCCACAGATTAAAAAGTGCCGGAAAAAGGAGTCTTTCAACCACCATTTTAGTTTCACTGGACATTGACTAGAACTGTCCTGGACCGCAGTATGACCATTAAACCTGTCTGACCCCCAGATTAAAAAGTGCTGGAAAAAGGAGTCTTTCAACCACCATTTTAGTTGAACTGGACATTGACAAACCCTGTCCTGGACCACAGCATGACCCTTAAACCTGTCTGACCCACAGATTAAAAAGTGCCGGAAAAAGGAGTCTTTCAACCACCATTTTAGTTGAACTGGACATTGACTATACCTGTCCTGGACCGCAGTATGACCATTAAACCTGTCTGACCCCCAGATTAAAAAGTGCCGGAAAAAGGAGTCTTTCAACCACCATTTTAGTTGAACTGGACATTGACTATACCTGTCCTGTGCCACAGCATGACCCAGGGCCGGAGTTACAGTGGGTGCGGTGAGAGCCCAGGCTGGCGTCCGTCATCTATTAACACGCAGGTTAAAATGCCCTGATGACGCAGCAACGAAAACTGTCGTGCTGAAGCAGAGTGTGGAAGCGGAAGTGTGAGAACTCCAGCCTTCCTCAGTACACAGTCAAGACCTGGGTAGCGCTTGCCCCTCCATATGAGTGCGGACCAATTGAGCTTCACTTGGAAATACTGGTGGTTAACGCTCCTGTTACACCCAGGTGCCCTTTTTCTTGGCATTCTTTTTCTCATTTTACTCAACGTGCTGGAGGAAATGGTCTCTGTACTTTGTTCTCTGTCCATGCTCCATACTCCATGTCCTCTGAATAACCTACATCTGGTCAAGTTTTCCTGTACCTCCCTTGTACAATTCAGAGGAATTTTTTTAACAGCTATTTTGTACATGCAAGTTTTTTAGTAGTTTAATTCTAGAAAACACATTTTTAAAATAGGATGGAATCCCACCATGTCTTTGTTTCTCTTTTTTTAATTATATTAAATGGGTTGTCTCAATACAGGGATTGATAGCTATGTTAAAGATCTTGCAAAAACAAGTCATTTTGCAATATGTGTCCATTAACAGTGTCCTACCTATTCCTGTTTCTGACAGCACCATCACCCTTGAGCCACTCTTGACAATTGTGAAGAACAAATGTCTGTTAGAAACAACATTTTTTTATAATAGGACCTGTAGTATAGCTGCATGTCACAGCAAAATGCCTCCAAAAATTCAAAGCATGACCCTTGAGCCACTTTGGACAATTGTGAAGAACAAATGTCTGTTAGAAACAACATTTTTTATAATAGGACCTGTAGTATAGCTGCATTGTCACATCAAAATGCCATCAAAAATTCAAAAAATGACCCATGAGCCACTTTTGACAATTGTGAAGAACAAATGTCTATTAGAAACAACATTTTTTAGAATAGGACCTGTAGTATTGCTGCATTTCAAAGCAGCATGACCCAAAAAATTATAAAAATGACTTCTCAGCCACTGTTAAAAATTGTGAGGGAGAAATGCCACTTAGAAGCCACATTTCTGTTCCAAAGGACCATGATTATAGCTTTATCTCACAGCAACATGACCCCAAAAAATTATAAATATGACTTTTCAGCCACTGTTAAAAATTGTGAGGCAACATGACCCCAAAACCATTGACAATGCAAAAAATTCTAAAGATGAAGTGAGTAAATGGAATATGGTTTTGTCATGAAACCTTGGTGTCTTTTACAGTCTCCTCACAGCAAAACCAGCAAAATGAACTGTTGGGAACTGAGAATAAAAATTGCAGTAAGAAATGATCATTTTAAAAATAAGTTTTTCAAGAGGACTATTTCTGTTTGGAGAGGAATGTGAAGTAGACCAGCAACTAATCGGTGACCTCGGCAATTGGGGCCACAACATCATCAGAGATCCATGCCTGATTCATCTTGATGAAAGTCAAACGATCCACATTATCTGTGGAAAGCCAGATGCGTTTGTCTGTAATGACTCCTCCGGCTGTGCTGAAGGTCCGCTCAGATATGATGCTGGCTGCTGGGCAGGACAACACCTCTATGGCGTGGCGAGCCAGCTCGGGCCATTCGTCCATTTTGGATACCCAGAAGTCTATTGGGTCCGGAACACATACAAAAACATCGGTGTTGAGACGCAGATAGTCGTGCACCATGATCTTAAGCTGGTCTCTGGGTTTTGTATGTGTGCCCTGCATTGCATGCGTTGGTGAGGTGGTAAATAAAGATTGCCAGAGGTCACCCATTAGGCTTCTGCCACCTTGCCTGCTGCTGCTGCCGCTACGGCTACTTGGCACTCTACTGCTGTCACGTCGCTGGCGTTGTTCCACCGTGACATTTGAAGAACGTGAAGCAGACGCAACAGATGTCTCCAGTTGATCAATCAGCAAGGTCTCCATTTCCTGCATTTTACTCTCTATTTGGGTGGGTGGAAGGAAAGTGCTGAGTTTTGTTTTGTACCGGGGATCCAGGAGGGTGGCCACCCAGTAACTGTTGTTCATTTTGATGGCCTTAATGCGAGGATCATGTTGGAGGAAATGGAGCATCCAAGCACTCATGTGAGAGATGGAGCCTTGATTTCCCAAGCCTCTGGGTCGAGGGGCACTAGCAAACTGATCTTCCTCCTCCGCCTCAAATTCGCGCCAACCTCTTTCCAAGGCAGGGACGTCGGTAACATCGGTGTCTAGGAATACCTCCTCCTCCTCCTCCGCTGCCTCCGGCACAGCTTCAACACAGCCCTGACTTGCCTGAGATGATGCACCCTGAGAGCTGATGCGCCACCTTGCACTAGCTCTGGACCCCGAACCACTGCCTAATGAAGACCGATGAAATTGTGAAACTGTCGGGCCTTGTGGATTTGACAGAGAGAAAGGCTCCGTGTCCGCATCTGTGTCCGTCTCCTCCTCCATCGCTGGCGGGACCTGTTGTTTCAGAGTGTCCAACGATCGTTCCAGAACTAAGATCACCACAATGCTCATGCTGACAAGGGCATTGTCCGCACTGACCATTTTGTTTTGGTGGCTTCTTCAAAACTGGCAAGGATGGTGCAGAGCTCTTTCACCTGCCTCCACTCTCGGTGGCTCAAAACCCCGAGGTCCGCACCGCTGCTTGTCAGGCCATGTGTCACTTCGTACTGCGTAATGGCATTGCGCTGCTGCCCCAATCGCTGGAGCATGTGGAGGGTGGAATTCCAGCGTGTTGCCACGTCAACAATGAGACGGTTGACGGGGAGGCCGAGCTGACGCTGCAACGCAGCCAGGCGGGACGAAGCAGGGTGCGAACGGCGGAAGTGCGAACTCAGACCTCGAGCCTTCTTCAGCAGGCAGTCCAGACCCGGGTAGCTCTTTAGAAATTTCTGGACGACCAGGTTCATGACATGTGCCAGGCAAGGGATGTGCTCCAGCCTACCGATCTTAAGGGCGGCCAGCAGATTTCGCCCGTTATCGCATACCACCTTGCCTGGCACAAGGTTCTTGTCACCCAGCCAGCGCTCGGTCTCGTTGCGGAGAGCCGTCCACAGCTCCTGACCTGTGTGGGGACGGTCTCCAAGACAGATTAATTTCAAAACGGCTTGGTTTCTCTGGGCACGTGATGCCACCAGAGGACCTTGGGGGAAAGAGCCCTGCACCATCCCTGCGGTTTTGAAGAGCGTGCGCCGAGCCTGAGAGCCACCGTCATCCCCAGAGACATCCACCCAGCTCACCCAGTGAGCTGTCACAGAGATATAGCGGCCTTGGCCGTGCTTACTAGTCCATGTGTCAGTGGTCAGATGGACTTTTCCGGCCACAGATGCAGACAACGCGCTTGAAATTTTAGATGACACGTGGCTGGCCAGGGCAGGGACGGCTTTTCTGGCAAAGAAATGCCTGCTCAGCATCTGGTATTGGGGGCAGGCAAGGGCCATGACGTGGTGGAACCCATCTGTGTCCACCAGACGGAAAGGCAACATTTCCAAGGCCAAAAGCCTGGCAATGCCGACATTCAGGCTTTTGGCTTTGGGATGGTTTGGGTTAAAGTGTTTCTTCTGCTCCCAAACCTGGAAGACAGAAGGCTGGCTGCTAGACTGGCCACTGTACGGCGTGCAGGTCGTCAAACTGGCGGAAGGAGAAGGGGTAGGATGGGTCTCTGGTGGTGCTGGTGGTACTTGGGCGACGGTGGAGGCTGAAGCAGAGGCTGATCCCTGATCATGACTCTGAGAGACATGGGCAGCTGAGGAACGCTTGGTGGTGGCGGAGGAGGAGGAGGCGGAGACAGAGGGTGTGACAGTGGTTGGAGGCCCGGCGTCGGTTTGGCCTTTTTTGGCCAAGTGTTCCCTCCATTTCAACTCATGCATTCGCTGCATGTGACTAGACATGTTGGTGGTGGTTAACCACTTAAGGTTCTTGCCTCTACTTATGCGTTTACGGCAAAGGCGGCATATGACATCGCTGGGTGAATCAGAGGCTTGCTCAAAGAAGGCCCAGGCTTGAGAGGTCCTGGACCTTTTTGACGGCGATAAACAAGGAGCGGGGTTTGCGCTGACCGTGGCTGGCGGAATCATATCAGCGGACCTCTGCGACCGCCCTCTCCCTTTTTGTGGCGGGACCCATATTGACACTACCCCATCGTCTTCCTCCTCGTCCACTGATGAAGCGCTCGCAAACAAATTCTGCGGAAAAGACCACGATGGATCCGCAATGTCATCATCATCATCATCAACACAGGTGACTTGGTCGTCCTGACTTTCTGCATCCAGAAGCTGCGGGCTACAAGCAAAAGGGCCTGCAAGGCGTTGCCGACCGCCCGGGATTTTTGCCGATTGACCGGCCTCCTTCTCCTCCTCTGATGGCATCAGTAACTGGGCGTCAGAGCAGACTAAATCATCCTCTTGATCTTTTAACATGCCTTCTGACCCCAACCGCATTTTGTCATCAAAGAGGTCTTCAGACAATGGATTATCCACAGTGGTGGGTACACGAGTTGACATTTGGGCTTTTTCATGTTGGACGGGTGCTGATGATGCTGATGACGACATTTGTGGCCGTGACTGGGAGGACGAGGAGGTAAGACTGCTGGATGCAGGTTGCATTAACCACTGAAGGACAGATTGGTGACGCTGTTCGTTACTGAGATTCACAGGGCCCTGACCAGCGATAACAGGCCAGACGGTCCTGCAACTGACGATCCGCTGGCATGCGTGTTGTCGCCAGCACTGGAAGGAGCACCTTCTCTCGTACCTCTACCTCCATGTGCTACCCCCTTCTTTGCTCGCTTACCACCTGCATTTCGCTCCATGTTCAGAAATATAAAAATTTGAGAAGGTATGGAATAGTTTTGGAAAGTCTCTTATTAAAAGACGGCAAATCACAGCTATTCTCAAATCCCTCTAATCAAAACAAAATTGCTGGATTCAAATTTAACTGCAAGGTGTCTCTATCAACAAATCTGGACTGTGCAAAAGTGCAAAAAACACGTATCTGTTATGTTTTCGTATAATACACAGTATTTTTTGCACCTTTCAATTCACCTGTGGTGACTATAAAATTGCTGTTTTAAGATTTACGTGCAAGCTGCGTCAATGAACAAAGCTGTAGTGCGCCGCCAAAGTCAAAAAACACGTATCTGTTATGTTTTCGTATAATACACGGTATTTTTTGCACCTTTCAATTCACCTGTGGTGACTATAAAATTGCTGTTTTAAGATTTACGTGCAAGCTGCGTCAATGAACAAAGCTGTAGTGCGCCAAAGTCAAAAAACACGTATCTGTTATGTTTTCGTATAATACACGTTTTTTTTTGCACCTTTCAATTCACCTGTGGTGACTATAAAATTGCTGTTTTCAGATTTAAGTGCAAAGTGGATATATAAATAAAGGTGGAATGGGTAAAATTGAAAATGAACACCTATCTGAAATGTATACTTGTCACGAGGGTCGAGGGCTCTGTTGCCCCCCGCGGCCGCAGGGGCTCCGGTGCGGCGGCTGCAGCTGCCCGCGACCACCCCGCTCCTGTCCCGGCCCCAGCGCCGCTCCCCTTACCCGTCCGCGCTCCGGTGAACGCTGTCCCTGCCTGTCCCAGCCACCGGGCGCGTGCCCTGTGCTTTAGGCGCGCGCCGGCTTCTCTAGATTTAAAGGGCCAGCTCCCCGATAATTGGTCAATTATCAGGCGCTGGTTCTATGTTAGCGGTACGCCCCCTGCACTTCCTGCCAGTCCGCTGGTGTGCTTAGAGAGTGTTTGGTGTGCCATAGTGTCCGTAGTGCTTACCCGCGTACCAGTCCGGCCGCCACGTTTCCAGACCTTGCCTGCTTGCCGCCTGCCCTGACCCTTCCCCCCGCCTTGACCAGGGAAACCTTGCTGCCTCCCCGGGATTTTTGCCTGTCCCAAATTGCCTCTGGATTACGATTTTGAAACCACGCAGTCCCCGGCCGCCTCCGCAAGCAAATTCACGTCAGGGGAAAACCGACCGGGGTATTTCTCACGCCGCGAAAAGCCCAATCCGCTTTGCGGCGGGGCTCTGGTAAAAACCGGGGGTACTTAGATTCCGTTCCCTGGCGGGGGTTTTAGAAACCATCGCTTGGGGGGGTCAGCAAATTTCCACCTTTCCCCGTTACAGTAGGGAAACGGCCCAATGGTTTTGGGCCAGGGTCCCCTTCCCTGAAATTTGTGAGGGGTCTAACGGCTGTCTTTTCCAGCAGTGCCAGCGTTTTTGAAACCCTCCCCCGCCATGATCCCAAGAACCTAGCAGCTCCCCTTTACCACCGCCGGGCGAGGGCCCCTTCCCCCGCCGGCCCCCAGTTGCCCCCCGTAACTGGCCCTTTCTTCAGTTTGCCGCTTCCGTCACGCTTTGATGGAGATCCCGGGAAAAATGCCGTGGTTCATCTGTCGGGTGCCCCTTTCCCCTGGAGTTTTTGGGGAACCCTTCCCACGAGGGGCTAAGGTGGCCCTTTTGTTATTGGCCTCTTGTGGGGGGGAAACCCTTTGGGTTTGGGCCACTCGTTAGGGGGGCCGGGGTTTGATCGAGAGGCGAATCAAACAAACTTCCCCCCAAGGGGGTTCCGACCGTCTTTGAAGGGAAATGGCCGTGCCCCCTCCGCGGCGGCGGTTTTGCTCCGTTTTCCTTCAGGGGGGACTCCATGTGGGTCACTACTGTGCAGTTCCGCACCCTTGCCTCTGAACTGAAGGGGAAATAAGGGAGGCCCCTGGTGGCAAAACTTTGGAAAAGGTCTTTTGGGGCCCCATTTTAAAGGATGAGCTGGGCTGGTGGGGGATTTTCCCGCTACTTGGATGAAAACTAATTCATTTTGGGGGCCTTTCTCAAATTTAGACATTGGGTTTTTTGGGGGAAAGGACAACAGGAGCCCCGTCTTCAACGGGGGTCCCCCGCCCCACCCCGGGGTTTAACCAAACTTTGGGGCCCCCGTTTTCCCCAATGTTTTAAACTCCCTCTCCCTTTAAGGTTCCGGGGGAAATGTTTTCCGTACGAATCGAGGACCCCCCCCCTGCCCCAAAGGAAAAAAGAATATTTTGCAGCGTGCCTGGGCCCGTTATGCTTTTTCTGTGGCGGTTCTGGCCACTTTTTTGGGGGGGGGGCCCTTTTTCGGTGCGTCGGGGAACTTGCGACATTAGGGTTCCGCAGGTTTAAGGGGCCGTCCTAGGTTTTCTGTGCAGCATTTTTCCGTTTGCCCTTTCCCGTGGGTTGGGGAAATTTAAAGGGGACAGCCCCTTTTCCGGGCCCAACCCCCTTTCCCTTTGATTGGGGGGCCCGCGGGGAACTTTATCAGCCAGGCTCTGGTCTCCAAGTATTTTCTCCGGTGCCCCCTTTGCAAAAAACCATGTACGTCTCCTCTTTTTGTGGCGAACCCCTAAGGGATGTGATTGGGTTTTTGAAACGGCGCCTCTTTTCTCTTACAAAAGGGGCCCCTTTTACACGGGGAAACTTAAAAGTGCTGGCCCTGCTCCCCCTTTGCCCCCGGATTCTCCGGGGGCCTTCCATGGTTGCAAAACAGCATGCTCCCAACCTTGGACTGGAACCGGGCGGAAATTACCCTTTGGGCCTGCTTTGCCACTCTTTGCTCCCTTTCCGGTTTCCGTTCTCCCCTTCGGCCCGCTCCTGAAAAACTCTTAAAAAACCTTGTGGGGTTTTTCCCCCCCCGTATCAGGACTTTGGCCCAAATGTTTTTTCGGGAAAAACGGGCCCGGAAACTCTCCCTCCGCCCCGGGCCGTTCGTTCCCCCATTGCCCTGTTTTCCTGGGACAACCCCTCCCCCGAGGAAAGGGATTTCTACCTTTTCGTTCGGAGACTAAGGCTATGTCCGAATATTTCCAGAGAACCTCCGGAAGGGTTTCCCTTTTCTTTAAGTCCTCCTCCCCCCGCGGGGGTGGATTCTTTTTTGGAGAAAGGAAAAATGGGTTTTCTCCGACCATTTTATCGATTACCGGGACTTAAAAAAAATTCCCATCAAGAATCGATACCCCCCCCGCTATTTCGGGAAAAAATTTCGATCGCTTGCGCGGGGGCGGAAAAACTTTTTTCCCAAATTGGACCCACGAGGGGCATATAAACCTGATTGTTTTTTCGTGAAGGCGGGCGAGTGGAAAAAAGCCTTTTTTTACCAGAGATGGCCATTTTGAAAACCCCGTCATTCCCATTTGGCCCCCTGCAACGGGTCCACGGTGTTCCCGAAATTTTTTTTTAAAGAAAACTTCCGGGGACCTTTCCCTTTTCGTCTTTCGTTTATTGTTATCTTGACGATATCTTTAAACTTCTCCCCCGACCCGGGGAACCCCCGCCTCCACGGGCCCCCCCCGGTACTCGACGTCTCCGTGACCCACCGGCTATACGCTAAAAATGAAAAAAAGTCTCTTCGAAAGCACCTCGTTGCCCTTCCTGGGTTTCTAGTTTGGTCCAAAGGGCTTTCCAATTTGGGAAACCCTTTAAAGTTGTCTGCGGTCCTACCCAAAGGCCTCGACCCGTGGGTCTCCGCTCCATCCAAAAGATTTTTGGGTTTCGCAAAATTTACAGACAATTTATTTCCCCATTTCTCCACGCTGTTTGGCCCCCCTGTGGCCCTCACAAAAAAAAAAATGCCAAACCCCAAAACATTTGGGCCCCTGAGGTCAAGGGAAACGTTTTATCCCTCAAATCAGCATTCGCTTCTGCACCAGTGCCCGTCTCGCCCCGGAACCCCCAAGCCCCCTTTTTCCCCGAGGTAGACGCCCCCCTCGGTTTTTTGGGGGCCGGAGCGGTTCTCCTCCAGAAGTCCCCCTTCCGGGGAAAACCCCGTATTTCGGCTTCTTCTCCAGAAACCTTTTTCCCCAGCCGAAAAAAACTTTTATATCGGAGATCGGAATTGTGGCAATTTTTAAAATTTGGGGGCCCGGGGAAAAATTTGGGGGGGGGGGGCACCCTGCTGGAGGGAGCCTGTCACCCCCCCCGATTATTTACCCAAACACAAAAAAAACTTCTCTACCGACAGTCAGCCCAACGGCCCCCAAAACCCCGGGAAACTAGGGTGGTCACTCTTTTTCCCAGATTTTATTTTTCTTCTTTTAAATTTTCGACCGGCTGGCAAGAAAATAAGAGCAGACGCCCTTCTAGAAACCTCTGACCCCGGTGGGGCTGGAGCGCCCCTTTCAGCATTTTAATGCCCCCCCGAGCGTCTCCTCCCCGGTTTGGCCCCCGGTGGACCTTCGACACCTGCCTTCCCCGGGGGTCCTATTTTAAAGCCCCGCTTTTGGGCGGCCCCCGAAACCCGAAGTGGGGGGCATTGCCTCGGGGAACCGCTGGGGACCCGGAGTCCATAAGTCTAACAACTAAAATTTTCCCCCGGGGGTTTTTATTGGGGGCCCCCCTCCGCCGGGGGCCCTTAAAAGGGCTTTGGTTTCCCGGCCCGTGACTCCTTTTGCCCGTAACAAAAGGGCCCTCGGCTCGACCCGGGGGTTTTGTCCTTCCTCTCCCGGTGCCGAAAGACCTTTGGGGCGCATTTTTGCGATGGATTTTGTTACTACCTCCCGCTCCCCAGGTAACACGGTCATCTGGGTTGTAGGGCGAACAGATTTTTTTGAAATGGGCCCCCCCTTTTTTCCCCTGCCCGGGTTTTCCCCCCGCTTCCCAGCTAGGCCCCGCAAATTTTTTCCACCACATCTTTTTGGGCTACATGGGCTTCCCCTTGCTTTTCGTCTCTGATGGGGGGTTTTCCCGTTTGTTTTAAAATTCGGGGGCCCTGTGTGCTCCAAATTTCGATTTTAGTTGGACTTCTCCCCCGCATTCCCTCCCCCCAAAACCCAAAGGGCCCGGTGGGGGGAGGGCAAAACCCAAAATTTTTTAGGTACTTTTTTCCCGCGGCCCTTTTTTTGGGCGCTGGGCCCGGATTTAAATGGTCGAAAAACCCCCCTGGGCGGAAATTTTCCTATAATTCCTTAGATTCTAATCCGCTGGAGCCTCCCCCTTTTTTTATTGTGGGTTTGGGGGTGCTTCCCCGGGCCACCTCTCCCTCTGGCCTTCCCCGGGTACCCTCCCCCGTGTGGATGCCCCCAAATTTCGGGGCATCAAAAAAACTTTGGCAAATTACTCGACCCGGGCCCCTTTTTCGGGCCTCCTCCCGCCCCTAAACTTCAGGCCGTTTGGACCCGGGACCTCCCCCCGTATTTAAAACCCGGGGGATAGGGGTTTTGGGTATCGGGAAAAAAAACATCCCCTTCAAAAATGCCCCCGCCTTTCAAGTTGGGGGCCCAAGTTTTGGGTCCGTTTTTTAGTACTCGGGAGCTTAAAACCCCGGGATCCATAAGCTCCGCTTGCCTCCCCCTTTTGCGTTTTTCCCGAAAGGGGGGGGGCCCTTTCCCTGTCTCGCTCCTCAAGGGGGTGGGGGTTGCTGAATCGCCTTTTCCCCTTTGAACTGTCTCGCCTTCTCCGGTGGCCGACTTGAAAAATCTATGAGGTCAAGGGGGGTGTGGTGAGAAGAAGTGAGGGGGGGAAACGGTTCTTTCTCATTGACTGGAAGGGTTCGGGGCCCGGGGGGGCGGGGCCTGGGGAAACCCGGGGCCAAAACCCGTTCCCGACCTTCTCTCTAGGTTTTTCAAAAAAAAAGGAGGGGGGGACCTAAGGGGGGGGGGGGGTACTGTCCGGGGGTTTGCGGGCTTTTTGCTGCCCCCCGCGGCCGGGAGGGGCCCCGGGGGCGGCCCCGGTTTTCACCCCGCCCCCCCGGGCCCCCCCGCCGCCCCGGCCCCCCGCGCCCCTCCCCTTACCCGGGCCGCGCCCCCGGTGAAACGCTTGTCCCCGCATGGTTTTTTTTTTCCCGCCGCCCGGGCGGGTGCCCCGTGCTTTGGGGGCAGGGGGCGCCGGTTCCCCTTAAAATTTTAAAGGGCCCGCGCCCCCAAAAAATGGTCAAAATTTTCAGGCGTGGTTCTATTTTTTTTGGAACCCCCCCCTGCACTTCCTGCCAGTCCGGGTGGTGTGTCCCTTTGAGAAGTGTTTGGTGTGCCTTAGTGTCCCTATTGGGTTACCCCTGTACAGTTTTCCGCCACGTTTTCCGCCTTGCCTGCTTGCCGCTGCCCTGGGGGTGACCCTTTCCCCCCGCCTCCGACCACGAAAACCCCTTTCTGCCCGGGGGCCCTTTACCTTCTGCCTTTTTCCCCCACTTCCGCCTTTGGATTTAGATTTTTTGTACCCGCAGTACCCCCGGCCCCCCTCGCAAGCAAGTCAAAGTCAGGGGTAAAGACCTGGTAGTCTCACGGCCCCAGCAAGTTCCCTCCCGGCCTTTTCGGGGGGCTTGGTGAAAAAAAGGGGGGTACTTTGATTACGTTTTTCCCTGGGTTGGGTTTACCCTACCCAACGCTTGACGGGGGTCCAGCGAATCCACCCTTTTCCGTTACCCAAAACTGATAATTTAAAAGTGGAGTTTTGCACCTAACCCAGAGACCTGCAGTTTCTTGAATTTTATGGGGTATCCCAATATAAGTTCAGGCTGCCCAATTTTTCCCGGAAATTAAATTTTAATAGCAAATGTTTTAAAAATAAAAAATTTTTGCGGGGCAATGTCTACAAAATAAGTCTTGGTGAACTTTATCCAGTGTTTTTTTATAGGCTTGTCTTTTTGTTTTGCCCCCCGGCCCCCCCCCCCCCCCCCCCCCCCCCCCGCTCTCCCCGGGGCTTTTTCAGCGGGGAGATGGGTCCTTTTAAAAAATTTTCTAGAAAAATTTCCTAAAATCTTCCCAAACTTAAAACTAACTAAAAAATTTTTTAAAGGGTCACAGCCCAATTTTTTTGAGGTTTTCTTGCAGAAATAGAAAAATTTTTCCTGAGCTGTTTGGCCACAGGCAAAAGCGCACACCTACCCTATGAGACGCTGAAGACACTGGGGCTGAACAGGAAACGCTGTTCTATGTAAAAACGAGGTCATGTGATTTTTCCCACCCAATCGCATCCATACAACCCCATTGACGTCGCACACACATCTCACCCTGCTCTTTTTATGTAATCTGATTTGCTGGCCGCCAAAAAAAACAGGAAGCGGAAAAAAGGCCGATCTTAATAGATGATGCACAGATTTTAGCCTTAATTATCGCATGATCAAAAATTTCGATCACCATAAAAACCTTTGGGTTTCAACCCCTTTTTTCGTAATAACGCTCAAACCATTAAAGAAACATGTCAAATAATATGCCCCTCTTCTAGGG
Source organism: Phyllomedusa bahiana (assembly GCA_025379985.1). NCBI lineage: Eukaryota > Metazoa > Chordata > Amphibia > Anura > Hylidae > Phyllomedusa > Phyllomedusa bahiana. The sequence continues at coordinate 46,757 of JAODAL010012710.1, forward strand.
CAGCACAACATACAAAAAATAATTTCCGGGTTGTGTCCCTTATTTTTGACAAAGCATGCAAAACAGTCAGCTTCTTTATAAAAAATGCCCCTTACAAAGCCCCCTCCACAGGGCTCGTTAAAAGTGTTTCAAACCCCTCCCATAACAGTGCAAACCAAAGTAAAAAACCAGCTCCATATTCATAGAGGAGTATAAAAAGTTTAACTTTATTCCACATTGCTAAAAACAGCATAATCCAAAAATATCTCCATTTCATGTGAGGACAGCCAACAATAGAGTTATCTTACTTAGAGCATCAGGCAGATGGAAGCGCAGGTGTACAGGTCGACGCGTTTCGGGAGTATCCTCTCCCTTAGTCGTGGCCTGATTCAAACACAGATCTCCGGATGTTATATGCATAAAGCAAGTAGTCACATGACCAAATTGTGCGAGTCTAATGCAGTGAAACAAGCACCTATAAAAATTAGTATTACAAAGATAAAAACAACATATAGAAATATATCACAGAGAATAGAGATTCTTTGTAGCAGCGGTCTAGGCTATACAATACTGATGCATACAGAGATACAAAGATCAAAAATAGCACAAGAAAAAAACTGCTGCAACAAAGAAAAACATGTGCGCAAAAAAACTGCCTGTCTAGCAGAGTACAGAAACTGCATAATGTGAACAAGGTTAGCAGTAACTAAACAACCATTACAAAATTTGCTAGAATAAATATATAACTCAGCAATATTCTACAGAAGCACAGAAAAATAGATGCACAATAATTAAATAAGCATTGCTGCAGTGCTGGCAAACATTTAAAATAGAAAGCACAGAAAAGACCGCATATAGATATTAATACATTGCGACTAATACAAAACAAATTAGCTCCCTAACTGGGGATTGAACCCAGGCCACAGCAGTGAAAGCACTAAACCTTAACCACTAGGCCATGAGTTAAGTACAAGAGAAACAAAGAAAAAATTTATTGGTTTGTCTCCTCAAGGAGAGATTTTTCCCCTTTCGAAGCCACTCTTGTCTCTCAACCAGCCAACCAGTAAGTTCTACACTGCACTGACGAGGGGAAAATACCCCGAAACAGCTGTCTGTAAGTTGAACTTAACTGGTTTGGCTCAAATCCCTTTCACATTGCTAGGCTCCGTCGAGCTACATGTGAACTGAGGAAAACTACATTCAATAGAGTGCTCTGCGGAGCTCCTCAGCTCTTTTCCCATAAGCCTTTGCTTTATGCAAGACAGTCAGTGAGGTCTGAATGGCAAGTAAACCCTCACACCGACCGATTTATTGGTTCCTCTTCTCAAGGAGAGATTTTTCTCCTTGGGTACTACGCATCATTTTCCCGCTGAAATAACGTGCTAGCAAGCGCATAATTTTTTAATGACACAACTAACACGTCTTGTGGTGTGCAAATCTACACGCCACAAATACACACATACCCTTAGAGTTAGATGTCAGATGCACATGTCAAGAATAAAAACTAGATTCAGATGTGACCATCACCCCCATCCTTAAGAAACCATCTCTCGACCCCTCCTCACTCTCCAACTATCGCCCCATCTCACTGCTTCCCTTTGCATCCAAACTCCTGGAACAGCATGTCTATCTTCAACTGTCCTCCCATCTGTTCTCCAACTCTCTCCTTGACCCACTCCAATCAGGCTTCAGACCCAACCACTCCACTGAAACCACCCTCACCAAGGTCACCAACGACCTAGTGACTGCCAAAAGCCTCACGCCACTATTCTGTGCTTCTCCTCTTAGACCTGTCCTTTGCCTTTGACACTGTCGATCACTCCATCCTGCTACAAATCCTCTCCTCCCTCGGCATTACTGACTAGGCCCTCTCCTGGATCTCCTCATACCTCTCTGAACGGACATTCAGTGTCTCTCACTCTTGCACCACCTCCTCCTCCCGCCCGCTCTCTGTTGGTGTCCCCCAGGGGTCTGTCCTGGGCCCACTACTCTTCTCTATCTACACTCTTGGCCTGGGTCATCTCATAGCATCCCATGGCTTTCAATACCACCTGTATGCGGACGACACCCAGCTTTAGATCTCCGGTCCTGATATTAACTCTCTTCTCTCCCGGATCCCAGACTGCCTATCGTCCATATGCTCCTTCTTCTCCTCCCGTCTCTTAAAACTAAATGTAGATAAAACCGAACTCATCATCTTTCCACCATCCAACTCTTCCCCTGATCTCTCTATCACTGTTAATGGCTGCACTCTCTCACCAGCTCCACAAGTCCACTACCTTGGGATAACCTTTGACTCCTCCTTATCCTTTAAACCGCATATCCAAACCCTCACCTCGGCCTGCCGCCTCCACCTGAAAAATATTTCACGCATCCACCCATTCCTCAACTCTGACACTACAAAAACGCTAGTCCATGCCCTCGTCATCTCCCGCCTAGACTACTGCAACATCCTTCTCTGTGGCCTCCCATCCAGCACTCTCGCTCCCCTTCAAACCATCCTCAACTCTGCTGCCCATCTTATCCACCTCTCTCCCCACTACTTCTCCGCCTCTCCCCTCTGTCCATCTCTTCACTGGCTCCCTATTGCCCAGCGAATCCAGTTCAAGTTACTATCCCTGACCTACAAGGCTCTCCATAACCTCTCCCCTCCCTACATATCTGCCCTAATCTCCAGATACCTCCCTTCACACAATCTATGCTCCTCACAGGACCTTCTCCTCTGCTCCCCTCTCATCAGCTCCTCACACAACCGTCTCCAAGACTTTACTCGTGCTTCACCCATTCTCTGGAACTCCTTAACACAAAACATCAGACTCTCCCCAACTTTCACCAGTTTCAAAAGCAACCTGAAAACCCATCTCTTCAGGATAGCCTATAACCTACACTAACCCCACCATCAGTACACCGGCCCACAAACATGTCCGCCCCACACCTTCTGTCTCTCCCCTCCTCCCTTCTAGATTGTAAGCCCTCACGGGCAGGGCCCTCTTTCCTTTCTGTATCAGTTACTAGTCATTTTTCGTCACCGTTGTATTTGTTCAACAATTGTTATGTATGTAACCCTCCTGAATGTACAGCGCCCTGGAATCAATGGCGCGGTAAAATAAATAATAATAATAATCACATGTTGACAGGCTTAGCTATCAGACTGAGACATTTAGTTCAAACATATATTATTATTTGACATCTAAAAATGTCCTAATTTGATCATTGTACTACAAACCTTATTTTATATCACATAAATGGACCATGAAAATGTTTACACAGAATAAGGTTATTGTGGGCTGAAATAGTGAAATCATACCTCATATTGCTGCCCTTTTATGTTATCATCGCAGTTTCCAACAAGCCACATAGGTAATTGGTCTGTTTATTATAATTAAAATACAGTACATATTCTCTCTAATTGCCTCTTTCGTTCTATAGAGATTCCCTGTGATACCTCACCTGATTTACCATCACCACACATTTGTGTAACCATGGGGAGTTTTATGACAAGATACCTTCAGGATAAAAGCTTGAAGTATTTTAAATGAGAGTTTACATTGTTACATGGTTCTTCAACGTCAACTTCAACTGATGTAGAGAACTGTCATGTATTGGGAAATCAGATTTAAATTTCTGCTCTATTAAATCAGCGCACTATGAAAAGAAGGGGAATATGCCTTCAAGGAGCTTGTGTAAAAAGGGTGAATGTAAACACTTCTCCTGAACGTGTTATATGGTAGAAAAGGGAAAAGACTTCATTGACTATGACAAGTTTAAAACTGTTAATGGAAGAAAAGAATGTTTCTTCCCTTTGTTACAGATACTATGTCATTCAATTTGAAATATTTAAATCCTGAGATGTTTTAGGTAAGTGAGCTTGATTTTTAGGAACGTGCTTTTTAACACATTGTATTTGCCGTCTAAGATATTTTTTATTATATTTTGGAATACAGTTTAACATCATGCTGTAGATTGACAGTTTTCAATTGACTATTGCCTGGTTTTAAAGATACCAAGACAAATAACTAAGGGAATATATGCTAAAATTAAAGTTAAAGGGGTTGTCTCACTACAAGGATTGCTTTTTATGTTAAAGATCTTGCAAAAACAAGTCACTTTGCAATATATGACCATTAACAGTGTCCTACCTATTCTGAGATATCCTCTCTTGTATGGGCTGCATCAGCACCTCAGGTCACTATAGCTACAGACCTGTTTGATCTAACCTGATAGGCTGCTATAGCTACAGACCTGGCTTCTGCTGCAGCCTAGTGAGAAAACCCCTTTAATATATTCTGTGAATATAAATTCTTTAACAAAATCAATATTTTGCCATAAATAATACAACCCATTGGTTTTTAGTGACACCTGCCAGATAAAACTTATGACAATAACCCCTTCAAACTTATATTGATGTGCGCTTTAAGAAATATTACTTCAGAGCTTTAATGCTGGTAGTAGATATGGGTAAATGAAATGATTTATGTGAAGAGGATAAACCGTAAGATTGAAAACATCTGGTCAGGGAAAGGCAAACATCAGTGTGTATAATAATTCAATTGAGAATTATATATTATGCTGTATAGTACAAAAAGTGGATCAGGCTACCTGGCCTATGAAGTAACTAGGCATGATATACAGTAGTCTATTGGCAGTGCCATACATTTGGATATTTGGGCAGTGTGTAATTTTGTTAATATTTATTTGAGATTAGTTAGGACCTTTTGGGCAGGTCTAAATCTGTCAATACCAATTAGGCCACAGTAGACCGAAATGACTGATTTGGACCATTTTAGCCAATGGTTGTTTGAATAGGTTAGACCGTTGTTTTCAATGGCAGATGTATTGAAAAGGTGGTCTTCTTTGTGCTTATAAAGTGATAAACAAGACTGAACAGGTTATACAGCGTATGAAGGGATAGATTCCTTCTGAATAAACCAATGGTGGTACACAGTTTTTCTAACCCCCTACTCTGGAAACACTGGTTAATATTATTCAAAAGAGGCAACATCAAACCGTTGCCGTCTTTTAGTGTAGGTTTACATCCAGTGGAGCCGCATAATCAGCAATTTCTGGTATACATATTCATCCAGTTGATGTGATTCCCTTATTTGAATATACGCTTAAATTAAATACTTTTTGACTATATGTTGCCCCCAAATATATCTCATTCACTAACTTGAGTCTTGGCAAATTGTCATTAATTATGTTACAGAGGAAACCATGTATGGTAAACGTCAAATAAGATCACATTACAATCTCTGAAAACATAATTATTCCATTAAAAAAGATGATATATTACACACATTCCAATAAACCTAACCATGAAAAGGTTATTCTTTTAAACCCCCTATCTATTTTTATCAGCATTTTAGATGATTTTTCTTGCTTTTATCTAATACAGTTAAACATATTGCATTTCAATATACATAACTCAATCCTTTTTGGAAAATGTGAAAAGGATGTAATATTGGATCCAATGAACTTAAGTGCATCTTGCAGCATCTGTTCTCACAGCAAAATTGCAGCTATAGTTTCATTCATGTGGCAAAACATAGGATTATGTATATGAAAAATAAATATGTGATGCCCTTATGAATCCAGGTAATTATTTTTTCAGCTTTCTTTATCATAAGAGGCTTTGTTCTATTGTTCTGTAATAAGTATTAACCCTTGGTCTGACACCGTGTAAATTTTATTGCATACTCTATTTTTACTGATGTCTTTCTTCATAATATTCCGGCTCTGTTCACATCTTCATCTTAGTTTCTGTTATAAAATGAAAACCATTGCAATGCCAGATCCATTGCACAAAAGACCCCATTAAATTATAATGGCTTCCTTCGGGTCCTACCAAGATGTATGTTGTTTTGATGGCAAAAATTATGCTGCATTCACGACAGAATCCGCAAAGGAGGATTCTAATTTCTAATTGAACAACCAACACATGTTTATGAATTATTAAAGACTAGCATCATTAGTCACTGAACGATTCTTTTAGAGATTTTATAGGGATGTGTTTTTTAACTTAGTGTACCATGATAACCTCCTTTATTATCCAGTAGATTTTCCTGAAGTCTAATGGAACAGCATAAAGAACACATAGGGTGGCATGTATTAATGGGGCTGCGCCAGTATTTTGGTGTACTTTAAGCACAATAACTGTTGCAGCCCTGTTATAAAGCTGTATGAGCAGGCGCACTCCAAAACTAAGCGCATTTAGGCTCTGTAATGCGCCCAAGATCTGGGGGCAATCTAGGTACGTGTTACACCACAACCTATGATTCTACACATTAATGAATGTTTGACCCCAAAACTAGGCAATAACTGTTAGAACAGCCAGACCAAGTTAAAAATGGTCTGCCTGAGCCCAAAGTTGTTGTAGTGGCACTGGATATGTATGACCTGTAGAAGAACACATTCTATACTGCTTTAAAGATATTTAGAACTGGCATCTATGCTCCCAGTTCATATATGTTGCCCTATGTGTTGCCCCGTGTTATGGAACATGGTAAACAGCTGTTCTACATCTATAATAATAGCCAACACTTAGGACACATCTTCTCGGTCATGTTTTTTCTTGTTTATTTTTACATTATAGATTTATATTGAAGACATGAAAATTATTAAGCAACAAATTAAAGAGGTTGTCTCACCGAGCTGTTTCACAGAGCCACAGCCAGCTTTAGACTCACACTTTCTGATCAGGCTATGTATGATTCTATAGCAGTGACTGGCATATAAGTTCTGCTATTACTAGCTGATTTTATTACAGTGACATGACTGCTGGAGGTTTGTAAATAGCAGTGTACAAGGTTACAGAGCTCTAAGGCTTAAAGCTTGTAATTAACTTCTGTACTAGATATAATACTTCACAGGGAGTGACTCACCATGGTGGTACAGACTGACTGATGGCAGCTTGGAGCAATGAGAGATAAGAGAGAGCAGGGAGAGGTGGCCAGTAACTTAGAGAAACTTGTGTACACTAGCATTAGATACAATGGGCGACATGTATGAACGGGGCTGCACCAGTTTTCTGGTGTACTTTGAGCCAAAAAGAATATATGAACAGGTGCACTCAAACCTTGGCACGATAACTTTGAAATGCACCAAAGACACTTCTTAGTTTGCCAAAGATTAGGGGCGTTCTGGGGGCGTCGCACCACAATCATAGAAGTAGACACATTTATGATTCTTTGATACCAACTCTATGTGCAGAACAGTTAGAACAGCCAGACCAGGTTAAATGTGGTCTGTCTGAGCCAGACTTGTCGTATTGGCACTACAATGTGCCTGTATGTATGACCTGCAGAGGAACAGGTTCATACATTCTGGGATATTCTACATTGCCTTAAAGCTATTTAAAACTGGCCTGTCAGCGCTAGGATTCATACATGTCTCCCAATCTTCCTTATCTCATGAACACAGCAAAATCAAGATAGCAATGTATGTGGTAATAGTCTTCTAGTCCCCTTTAAGTAGTAAACAAAAAAGTGCTAATCTAGAATATGCTTAATAGTTTTAGTTCTCCAAAGTAACCCCCATTTTTAATTTCATGACAGCTTTGCACACTTTTGGCATTCACTCAATCAGCTTGATGAGGTTGTCTCCGGGACTGGTTTTCATTTATCAGGTTTGACTTGTCAAGATCTAGAAGTAGGATTGGTACATAGTTCCACACAATATGAAGCCCTATTCAAGTACTGTTGTAATCTACATTATGGAAAGAACCATTCCACTAAGTAAAGAATAACAACAGTCCAACATTACTTTATGATATAAAAATAGTTCAATCCAGATGAGTTCAACAACTTTAAAGGTATTCTCAAATACAGTCATTAAACCATCCAAACCTATGATAAAATGAACTCTCAAGAGTCCCGCCCCAAGAAAGGAAGACTAAGAGTTACCTCCACCAAAAGATAAGTTAATCAGAAGATACGATTGTAAGAGTTAGCAGCCTCAGAAACAACAAATTAACAACACCTCAGATTAAAGCCCACAGAAATGCTGCAGAGAGATCAAGTTCCAGACGCATCTCAACATCAACTATTCAGAGTCGACTAAGGGAATCAGTCCTTTAGGGTTGAATTCCTGCAAAGAAGCCACTACTGAAAACCAACAAACGGAAAATTTCTTGGGACCTGAAAAACAAAGAATGGGCATTTAACAGGTGGAAATCTGTACTTAGAGCTGAGGAGACAAAATTTGTGATTTTTGTTCCCAACAGATGGCTGGGTCTTTGTTAAATGTAAAAATAGAAAAATAGGTGGTTTGTGCGTGTTTGTATATGTGTGGGTCCTAGCATGAATCAGGCAAATAGTTTAAAAATCTGTCTCAAGAGCAAAATTAGTCTAATCCGAAGAATCTAAAATAAAAAAATTCTACTTTTTTGTTTACTACTTAATTCCATTTGCATTCCTTCATAGTTTCCATGTCTTCAAAATATATCAACAATGCAAAAAAATTTATAAAATAATAGTGATAGGATGATGAAATAACCATATAAATTACAAAAGAAAACTTAAAGAGGATCTGTCAATTCTCCTCTTGTCTGCTTAGTGAACATGTCTATTCTCCATTAAATTTTTATTAAAATTCATTACTACACTTTTAAAAACTGATGGAACAGTGTCAGACTAAGTAGGAACATCTCCTATGGACTAGAGGAAAAGAAACACCCAGCAGTCAAAGTATGAATAACATATGAAAAGTAGCAGTTTGAAGAAAAGATTTTTCAGAACTGTGAATTTATAGGGAATGCACGTATTTACGGAAACAGACTTGCTGGACATGTCTTACATCAATATGATTTACACAAATGTATAGCAGTTTGAGAATAGTTACAACATACTGTCAGTAAGTACATGCTGTAATCAAACAGAAGGGGGCCCTAGGCACAAGACAGTGAGTGTGCTTATATCGCTCTGCTATGTAGATGGAGCAGTTTATTAAAGAATTGCTGTTTGAGTAATTCCCTGAACACCGGTAAAAGCCGAGCTCTAAAGTTATAATAAGGTCTCGGCTTTAAAGAGAATCCATTAACCCTTCTTAATGAATGAGGCAGAAGGATGGTCATTTACCAGAGAATACCTAATTCACACACAGTAGATTTATAGATAACAGTTAATGCTGAGGTCAAACAACTTTGAAAGTAGCAATTAACACTTTAGTCAAAGGTTTTGAAAGCCTAGCAGAAAAATCAATGTTTTTTCTTTAGATATTTTGTAAAGTTTGTAAAATGGTAAAAACTAATCTACTTATTTCATATTATTTTTCTACTATTTTTCAATTTCTAGGTCTATCACACAATATGATTAAAATTATACTTTATCGCAAAAGACTGGCAATGTGATGGAAGGGAAGGGGGGAGGGGAGGGAGGACAATTGGCTAAGGCCTCCATGCTGTGAGTTCAGGACATTAATCTTGAGGTCAGATCAAGAAACTCAAGTATTTTATTTTTGTTACTTTTTAATTTTTGCTCCTATGAAATTGGCTTTGAGCTGCAAAGTACAGTTTAACATTTTTTTCTGTTTAGGTAAAAGTCTGCTCTGTGCACCATAAACTCTCCACTTAGTAACTGAGAAGAGTGCTAAAGAAGATCTCTGCCTGATAGAGCTCTACAGAGGGAAAATAAGTAAAAAAAGATGTTACTGCTTTGGAATACAGTAATGAGGAGTCTGAGAAAAAGAGGAGAGCAGTCTGTGAATGAGGAGGAGAGAAACAGAAAGCCATCTGTGATGTAGGACTTTGAGAACAGTCAGAACAGTCTATAAGGTAAGATAGGGGCCATGGAGATCAGTCTGTGAAGGAAAGGGCCATGGGGAGCAGTCTGAGAGACAGGGGAGACATAGGGAATAATCTGTGAGAGGGATTGCTTAAGGTATGGTCTGTGAGGGGCAGCAGTGTATTCAAGAGTGTACAAGAGAGACCCATTTGTTTAAGAGGGGGCAAGGGGAAAAATCTGTGAGAAGGGGAGTTTCAAGGACCAGTAGTTTGAGAGAACTGTGGTAGCCATGGAACTCAATGTATTAGAAAGGTAAGCATGCAGAGAAATCTATAGGAGAAAATGAATCATGGGGAGCAGTATTTGAGAAGGCTAAAATTTGGAGCAGCCTGTAGGAAAGGGGGCCATGGGAAGCAATGTTTGTGAGAGAAGGGGTCTTGAAGATCAATAACATGTCATGCTTAAGAAGACTGTGGTGCTCTGGGCCACATGGAAAAGTGAGGAAAAGAGAATATCTTTAGTTGAAGAAGATGTAACCTATGAAGCACTAGATTGTTCATGTCACCTAAATGGTTTCCAGAGAGCCCTATGAGTAGAACTATGATATCAAAGGTTCCATTTGTACAGCCTAAATGTACTATTATATCTACAATAATATGGTTATGTGTAGTGGTTTTATTCAGTAATTATATGTTATTACTTTCCATTCATTAAATAATAGTAATTGTATTATTATTAATAATAATAATAATAATAATAATAATAATAATAATAATAATAATATTTGTTTATCTAGTGCCAACATACTGTATACCTCAGCATTTTACAATTTAGAGGGTATAAGTACAGACAAAAAAAAAAACCATTACATAGTAAAAAATTACTAATACATCAAACAAGAGGCTTGAGGACCCTGCTCGCAAGAGCTTACAATCTAGATATGGAAGTTTTGTTTGGGCCATATATAGTGGTATTATTTGTGATATTGTTCTTTGAATATTACATTTTGTCCGATAATAGCAGGCAGTAATATTTATTATTTAATTGTAATTTTTATTTCTGCTATAGTGGCATTATTTTCAATTATGTATGTATATATTGGGGGTCTGTTAACCTACAGCATGATCCCACAAATCATGCTTAGGTAGGGAATACTGTAGCTTTTTGAAAAATATTTTTAAACAATGCATCTATTTTCTAATTTAACAAATTTAAAAATAAATATAATTCCTGAAAAAGCAAAATATTTTTCATCTTTAAATTAAGTGAGAAAATCATTCTACTGATATCCCTTAAAGAGGATTTGCCAGGACTCAAGTTTCTTACCTCTCTCCTTAGCACAGGGAGAATGTCAACAAATCAGGCTGAGTCATTAAGGCTGCAGGGCTGAGAGGGAGAGGGTGAGTAAGGAGTGAGGAAGAAGGGAGCGTCTTGAAACTTAAGTGAAATAATAAACAGTACAACAGTGGATTCTCAATACAGCAAGACAAAGCCTCATAGACTGCCCTTTCTACCCGGTGCCTTAAAAGTTCATTCATTTTGCCTGTTATCAGATAAGAAGTGTTTCACGCAAGCGCAGCCTGTCAGCTCCTGGGTCGTGTCTAGTGGAAGCTTTCAGGTAACTAAGGGGGATTGAGAAATGCTGTAGCTCTCAGAGTCTTCACTTTTTGTAATCACATATATTTAGTAAAGTGATTAAATACCCATTTTGAAGGTTCCCACGTCAACATTACATATTGGCAAAACCCCTTTAAGTTAGTATGGCCGCAAGATACAATATTTTTTTAACATACATACAATGGTGTTTCCCAGGCTTTAGTAACTTGAAACCACATTCAACATATAATGTTACAAACACTGAAAATCTATAGCACTTGAGATTCACTTGAAAGATCCAGCCAATCAACTTGTGTATTTCACTGGTTAAACTCTTATACTAGTGATGTGCATACACTGAATGGTTGTCTAGTCGCATCTCTCTACAGATCAATGCAGTACTACATGTTCTTTCCTGGTCATTATCTGTACTAGAAGGACAGCAGGTGGGGGTGACTGTTTATTACATAAGGTGGTTTTTTACTGCTATGTGCTGTACTGGACCCTGAAGAAGCCCCTGTCCTTATCTCAAAAAGTGATTTCCAGCAGCTATTTCCAACTTTTATATGTAAGGACTTGCTTTGTCTGTATTAGATATCTGCTTATGTTTTTTTTTTTATCTTATTAAATTTATGGGTTTTACGTTTCAGGGCATTTTATCCAATTACTAGGTCTCCATAGACTCATGGGGCCACATGTATGAAAGCTTTTTGGTCTAAAACTCACTTTTATGACCATAGGTTTCTATGGGCAAAAAAGTGAGGTTTAGACCTAAACAGTTTTCATACATGTGTCCCATGGTCTCAAGTTAAAATCATTTCAACTTACAATATTGTTACAGCACCATATAACATAATTTGAGGGAGCGGTGTGAAATGGTTTCTGTTACGGTTATCTGACATCCACCCTTTTTATACTATGGTAATATGGAGATTTTTTTTTTTGCTTATGTACAGTTTGTACAGTCTCAAATACTTTGGATCCACATGTGGTTTAGCCCCATTAAGACTATTCCATAGGTATAAATAAACTGGATTTTGTGCATGGAATTTATCTTATACTGTGATGTGTCACATTGTTTTCCCACAACACAGATGTAAAATTTTGCAGAAGGATGAGATTTTGTGCATGAAATTTATCTTAAACTGTTACTTGTCACATTTTTTTCTCACAACACAGATTTCAATTTTTCAGAAGAAAAATAGAGTTTGGAACAGCAAAGAAGATTTCCCAGTTAAATCAATGGGAAGCAGCTTGGGGGAATTTGATGTATATTTTGTTGCAGAATACATGCTATAAGGAAAACTGTGTAGGCAAAGCTTTAGTGCTAAATTAACCAGAAATGATCCAGTACAAACAAAACAAGTCAGGCTTATTTCTATGTATTTCAACTCCATTGAGATGTGAGACATTGGTTGACTGATCACTTCATGCAGATTTTTCTATATAACACAAGTTAAAGGAGTTTCCATCTTCTAAACAGTTACCTATTGTCCTTAACCGCTATAAAATAAAAAGCTAACAGAAGCTTATGATGTTGCTGTTCCACTGCTACTGAAGCTCTAGCATCCTCAGCTGGTCCCTTACTGCAGATGATACATTCTTGTGATCAGTCAGTGACCTGCCTGCATATACAGCCAGTGACCACCAGCTTATATTCCGAGTAACCATTGTGTGCAACATGGACAGCAGCTAGACAGGCTGAGAATGACAAAAGTGTTAAAGGTTAGAGTGCTAAATGTATTTGGAGCCAGGATAACTGCATCCCACAGCTGCTGGAGAGTGCATAAGGAGAATCCATAGAGCAAACACGACAATCAAGGTGGACCCACAGATGCCAAATTGGATTCAAGTCTGAAGAATTGGGAGGCCAAGGTAGTACTTAGAAGTCTTGTTCATGCTTTTTCAACCAATGTCGGACATTTCTCGTGCAGTGTCATCTCATTTTGCATGAAGATCCCTTTTGCCCCTTTGAATACAATCAGGATACATCGGTATATATGATCTGCAGGGATAGATTTATACCCAAATCAGAAAAAAATGCCTTCCACATGGATGAGTGGCCCATGGAATGCCACCAAAACATTCACCAGGACTGCCAGAAACAGCTTGTGCTCTTCCAGCAGTGGTTGCAGGGTATTTATTCTCTGATGTTTCTCATCTGAAATGTCAACCTCTATTCATTAGATGAAGCAGAAAATCTGACTCATTGAAGAAAGCAACCCTTTGCCAATCAGTGTTGGCCAAAGAGTATCTCTACACGGAATGATTTTCCAGCCTGTTTTTGACTCAGATTCAGATTTTGAAAACCGCCAAAAACTGACTGTAAAACCATCCATATAGTCCTCAATAGAATATTCAAGCTGCAATCTATACAGCTCCAATTTTATCAGGTTGGATTTCAAAACTGTCTGTTTTTAAAAAAACTTAGTTGGACATGTATGAAAACTGTCCGGGTCTAAGACTTTCTTTGTTGCTCATAGCAACTGATCCGAACTCCCCACTCATTTTTTCAGAGCACTGTATGTAGTGAAGAGCAGCTCTGATTGGTTGCTATGGGCAACAAAGAAAGTCTTAGAGCGACATGTCCCAACATGCCAACGCCAGTTTTTTTGTCTATTTTGCGCCAAAACCACTTTTGACACCATATTCTTAATGTAAATGAACTGTCGTACACCAAAACTAGCCACATTATATGCCGGGCATGACACATTGTAATGCACCTAAAACTGATACGCTGTGCATCTCCATAACGCAATGCACTTATTGAGGCGCATTACATACACTACCAATGATACGCTATACTTCCGCAAAATACAAAATAATGAAAACCGAGTGTAAAATACTATTCGAATATTCATCAGATTCTGAATTAGAATCCGACAAGTATTTGTCCTTTGCTGTGTGGATGCAGCCTAATTCTGATACTGCCGTGAAAATTAAAGCCTTTTCTGATTACGCAGCTTTATTAGCGGAGGTGCAGTGACCGTCCATCTGCTTCTGAGCCCCATAATGCAGGGTTCACTTAAAGGGGTTTTGCCAGGAGGAGCCTTATCTGCTAAGAAGCTAATGTAAACAAATCACGGAGCTGAAAGAGAGAGAGACGCACACAGCCAGAGCACAAAGCTGCATAAGGTGATCGTGTGACATGTTCACTGAAATAATCAAACTGCAACTTGTGGATTCTGTATACAAAAGACAACAGTTTTTCTCCTCAGCAGCTTGAAAGCTCCTTCATGTTCTCTGTCATCAGATAAAGCAGGGATCTAATCACACTACAACTAGTTTTATTCTGTACACAAAGAAAACATATGCTACCCCGGTGTCTTGAAAACTTCTGCAGCTCAGTCTCATCAGATAAAAGCTCTCTCTGCCTGCGCAAGCCCGTCCAGCAGCTCTTGTCAGGCCGTATCTAATACAAACTTTGAAGTAACCAAGGGCATGTAAGGAAGGCTGTAGCTCTCTCAGACTGCAATTTTTGTAATCACATATATTTAGAAAAGTGATTAAAAACCCATTTTGGAGGATCCCACATCAACATTACATCGTGGCAAAACCCCTTTAACTGTTGTATTAGACACACCTCTGATAGCCACCTGGTTCGTTTAGATGGTGAGCTGCTCCACTGTAGTGTGTTAGTCCACCTGTGGGCACCTTTGTAGCTGACGTTCCCCTCTCACATTAGCGCCACATGGTGCTCTGCAGTTTCCACATCGGTTATTCACAATGCTGCCATCTGTCCACTCACAATACACTTTCACCACAGCAGTTCATAAATTACACAGTTTTAGATATACTGCCACCCTTGGCCTGAAAACCAATAAATATTCCTTTTTGCACTGCAATGTCTTCACTCCTAATAAAACATCATATCTAATGAATTAATGGTAAACTGGAAATGCATCAGTATCATGCAGTCCTGGTTCATAACAGTCATACCAGAGATTAATTACAGACAAATTGATAATTTTATTAACAGAGTCTGCTGCATATAATTATATTCTGAAACATCTGCTGGAGGTCAGTTGCTTGTCATTTAATACTAAATAATGAATTTGTGCTGTGACAGAAATAATTTAGGCTAAAAAAAATTGATTTTATATCGACAGTCTCATTACCTTTCTATTAACATTTAAGCAACTACCCTTACATATATTGATCCTTGAATATCCATTATTAGAATTGTAGTAGTGATCCAAATCAGCAATAAACAGAACACGACAATTTATTTTTACCACTTGCCATGAAGAAACTTTCTAAGCATGCACTGTGAGCACTGTAAGTCTGTGAGAGAGGATCTATAGGGTCATGGGAGAGAGACTTGTGTATATTTTTCCTAAAACTACGATTTTATCTTTGCAGTAGCAGCTGTAGCTTCATTTTCCCAATGTAAAGTCAGCCTGAAAAATAACACATCAAAAACAATAACTAGACTAAATGCAAACAGCATGCACTCAATATATAATAAAAAAAGCACAGAATTAGACATTTAGGCAGTTTACACAGCGTTCTTTATGTGCATTTTGGTGCTTAATGTGCATGTATTCTGCACCAAAATATGCATTGTAAACACACCTAATAAGTATCCTTTGTTCTCAAATCTGGATCATTCTTTGAAATATGCACCACATTAAATAAAAAGTCACTTGTGCATGCAATCCATGTCTTGTAATTTCGGTATTGAAACCAATGGGCTTTGCAAAATACACCATTTACATATCTATTTGCCTTGAAATGGGCAAAGCTTAAAGGGGTTGTCTCACTACGACGAATCATCTCCCCTCAGTCTTGTTTTCTTGATTTCATTTTTTAATTCAGTGTTTACTGGCTTTTACTGACCTGCAGTGATGAGCTGCTGAAGATACCAGATCAGTAGCTATAGCGACCGTGCTAGTCGCTATAGCTGCCTATCAGGAGAGATCGAACAGGTCCGTAGCTATGGCGACCTAAGAAGCTGATGCAGCCCATACAAGAGGGGATATCTAGTAATAGGTAGGACACTGTTAATGGACGCATATTGCAAAGTGACTAGTTTTTGTAAGATCTTTCACATAAAAAACAATCCTTGTAGTGAGAAAACCCTTTTAAGGCTGACATTTCATGCCAGTCTTACTGGAAAGTGCACAGGCTATTATTAGGAGGTGCATGCTTCTTGGTACATTTGGCGCATCTTTCAGTGCCCATACACCTAAAATTAAGGGTGACATGTATGAATGAGGCTGTGCCAGATATCTGGCGTCTTTTCCGCCCAATATCAGGCGCAGCCCCGTTCATAGGCGGCGCGCATTAGATCAGTAGCAAAGCTACATATTATAGCTTCGGTATGACTTTCAAAGTGGTATACCTGAGCCAGAAGTGTCATACAAGCGCTAGAATGCGAATGATTTATGACCCGCTTTAGACATACGCGCTCTGCACTGGCCCCCATTCACTTTAGTTTTTTAGACATGTCACTTTTTTCTCCCGGTGCATGCTGTGCATAAGATTTCAAATCATATCACTCAGCGAGTGCTATGATTTTACCATAGCTGCGGGGCGTACTTCGGGAGTATTTTGGCGTAATTATGCGCTGAAGTACCCTCCGTGAATGCGCCACGCTAATTGAAAACTGTTGCTTTTATCAGGTTCCAAAAACGGCTTTCATCTCTCAATAAAATCAATAGAGAGAACCAAATGATTGCAAAGATGGAAGCAAAACAAGCAACATTCTTTAAAGCTTAAAATGTGTAACACTGCAAATGTATCTACTTTAATGAAACTCTGCAGTAGTAAAACAGCTGTAAACAGCACCCTGTGTAAGCGCATCCTAAGTGTGAGATCGAGATTTCCTGTCCCTCTGTTTCCTGCCAGGAAGCAGTCAAATGTCATATTCACAGCAGCCCAGACCTCAGGAATCAAAACTTCAATTCTGAAAAGAGTAGAGCACACCACTGTGCTGCAGTGATGGGCTAACATTTTATACACATTCTCCATTGTATTTCTTTCTAATCAAATGTGTATGTGACAGGAGTTTATTTTTTAGACATCACTAACCTACATTAGATGCCTTAAAAGCACAAGCCACAACCATTCTACAACATACCAGAAATATACAGAGTCCTCTCGTGTTTGGCATTTCTGGAATAAGAGAAATGAATAGCAGTGATCATATATTGCATATTAGTGCCCATCTGTCGTACAGAAAAGCATAATTTTACGAGGCTGGAGAAGTTCTAGAGAAGATGGATATGATTGACCATTGCCTGACCTTTCATGCTATACTGCACGATAGCACAAAACTAAACTGACATTTGGTATTCTATGGTGCCTTCTTGATGCCTCAGACCAATGATGGAGACCACTATTCAGAACCTTTATATGCTTTAATATAAGGAAGTTTGAAGTTTTCTTGCAAGAGTTTTTCATTATTTAATAACAATAAACTTTTTAGTTTTTATTTTGGTTGTAGATATAATGCCCCACATTTACTACTGTAGTTGCCCCAGAAAAGTATCATAAAATGTGCCAATGGGAGCATTTTATATTGTGGTATGTTTCGGTGTGTTTCACACACATTATTATAGGGATCAAATACTTTTTTTCCATGCCCACTTTTTAAAAAAGGGTCATGGTTTAGTCAGAGGTGGGTTTATGTGAAACGGACATGGCTATGAGTTGACATGCTATGACATGCTCTGTCTCAAAAAGCAAGAGGAGTGTAAAGTTGCACCTAAATGATCAAACAGCATGAGCTACTGTGGCACATTTTTAGACTGCCTAAGTATACAGTCTGAATGTGGTGTATCTGATTATGTGTGTGCAATTTCCCACCGCAGGCCTCTATGTGGGGAAACAGGGCAGAGACTTAGCCAACGCATGAATTCACACAGATTCACCATTAAAAACAGCAGAACTGATCTTCCAGTGGCAACAAACTTCTCCAGAGAAGACCACTCTTTTGAAGATTTGAAGATTGTGGTTTCAATGGAACATTTTAAGACGCAGAGGAAGGAATGGGAATCTAAATTAATACAAAATGTTAAACTCTGAAAAATTAACTAAATATTCATACTAATTTCATGTCACATTATGTGTGAACTGTGGGGCCACAAATCACACCTGAGAACAAATAGATAAGAGCAATAATTACTGATCGCTCTATCATGCCTCACAAGTTTATTTCTTGGCCTGTTGCAAATGACTTCTCTGCTTATATTGCATTTTGTTATTTTTTTACAGATTCTAAGTTTCCTTATGAAGATTCTAGCGTTCTCTTTGTGTATAAAAAGTCTGTAAATTTTCAGTTTGTTGTATAACAGAATGTCTGAAGAAAGAGCAGTACAATCGAAAGCTTTACCATCAAATATACTAAGTTAGCCTCTAAAAGGTATCGCCTGATTTCTTCACTCTTCTACTACTTTCTATGGCTAACACGATACAACATTATATTACTAAGTATACAGTCTAACTTTCAGACAACAATAGTAAAAGTGGGCCAGCATAAATAAAGTGAGGCCACTGAGTGATCCAAGGCCAATAAGTCAACCATCACTTCTGGCAGCTTCTACATAAAAACCATTCGGCAGACCATTAACCATCTTCGCTGTGCCAGGGAGTAAAGTTCTGAGAAGTGTTTTTTTTTATTGTTTCATAACATTTGCAACTTTTTCCCTCCAAGAACTGGTCAACCCTTAATATGTATGACGTTAGAAATCTACACATTCAAACAAGTAACCCAGTGGGCCTAAAAGGCCCGTGTTATGTATACTAGGGTTAAGCCATTACTTTATATATTCCTATAATATCACCATTTATGTGATATTAAAAGTTTTTTCCCATCTGGCTGTTTCACAGAGTCTGCACTTCATAATCAATTCCAGGCTCCTCATTCCTGTTTAGACTGTGTGTGGTTCTATAGCAGTGACTGACATTATAGCATTGCGATTCCTAGTTGATCCTATAAGAGGGACATTGGTGATAACGAGGGGTTTCAGAACTGCAGGGCACAAGACTACAGAGCTCTAAAGGGTTATAGTTTGTCAGTAAGAAAGATAAACAAGCTCCTGTGCTGCTGATAGAAAAATCAGGGAGTGAAGTTTAGGAAACCTTCTATAAACAAACTCCTCTAAATGAAGCACAATCAGGAAAGCAGTGTATTTGGCAATAGCCTTTATTTACCTTTGCCTACATCTTTAAAGGGAACGTGTCATCAAAAAATGAGTCATTGTTTAAGTCCTGTTTTATGTTATAAACACATTTTTTTAAGATTTTTTTTTTATTTTTCATATCATCACTTTTAATATTTTTTATATTCTTAAGTCTTTGCAGTTTTCACTTTGGCCAATAGGCCTTGTGTGCCACTGCTTTAAACCGCAGTCAGAGAGAATGCTTTACAATAGCTTCATGCACATAAAGACCTAAGACGACTCCAAGTCTCCCATTGACTTCTATAGGAGAGTTTTTTCTAGTTATGCTATGTGACCTGGGAAGAAGTCACTGTGCTAGGGAGGTGAAAGGGTGAACTGTGACTAATCTCTCTTGGTACTGGTGGATCCTGTGTTATCTATTCACACTGGTGTCTCCTTTCAGTTTGACCCCCTTTGTGCTGATAATGAGCAGACAACTGAGAATCTTTCTGTACAGAACAGGAAGTATCAGACTATTTTTAGGCCCAGTGGCCAAAGTGAAAACTGCAGGACTTAAGAGTTATTAAAAAAATATTAAAAGTGATATGGAAAATTAAAAAAAAATAACCAAAAATTCTTAAAAAATGTGTTTAACATTAAAACATGAGTTAAACAATAAGTCCTTTTTGATGACACATTCCCTTTAAAGCTAAACAATGTGATGAGAATACTTCTTTAATAACTATAATATTTAATAATATAGACACCGAATGGTTTGCTTTCTGTATATGAAGGGATTTTATATATTGTGGAAGTCTATCTGAAGCTCATCAGAAAGTCCCATTAAAACTACACATTCTTTCCTGGAAGCAGAATTAAAGGATCGTCTGGATTTATCATAGATACAGAGGATTAAAATAGTATGTGAGTAGGAGGGATTTCAAAAGTAGCACAGGCTTAATTAGAAATAAAGATGTTTTGCTTCATGATAAAATACATCTGTCACTGTTTATTATGATGCTCATAAACACAATCATTTACATAAAGGGGGAGAGACGGTGAGCACAAATACAGAGTAAATATGTTGTTACTATATAAAGGAGCAGTGTAAGGATGGGCTCTAACTCAGTACATCTTCCATTAACCTTCATTACTGGAGAAATAAAAAGTAATGATGGACCTTTCCCCTTCGCCCATGAGCACTCAGGCACTACCAAATCACTAAATGGTCAGTGTAACCATGGCTACTTATACTGGCTACTGTTTTTTTTACAGCTGTTTTAGAGGTTATATCTTTTTCTTACTTCTACATTTTTCTATGCTTTTCAGACCTCATACACATGGTAGAACCTACATGTCAGCACACAAAGCCCATATAACAATGCTTCTAGAGGACAGTACCTTCATACACACTGAATACAAGAATGCAATAAAAGTTGGGTGCATGATATATAATATAGTTGTGTGCATGAAGTCTAAAGCA
This sequence comes from Phyllomedusa bahiana, assembly GCA_025379985.1. NCBI lineage: Eukaryota > Metazoa > Chordata > Amphibia > Anura > Hylidae > Phyllomedusa > Phyllomedusa bahiana. The sequence goes on from JAODAL010012710.1 coordinate 67,639, forward strand.
TATTATAAAACCCACAAGTATATGATGCAAAAACCAATATAAAACTGTAATGACTGTGCCTCAAGCCTCAGCGCAGTCCTCTTTCCCTGTAAAGTATGGTAGAGACTGTGCTTCTGCCCATGATTCTGTGCCTAAATTGTATGTTTTCTTTGTACTAGTCTAAACTCTGTCTGATTCTAGTACTTGCTGTGGAAGAAGGAGAGAAAAAATGGAGAGGGGGGCGCACAATAGTGAAGTATGTAACCACCAAGGTATTGCAGAAAGCAATAAAAGGGTGTGCTCAACTTTTGAGGTTGTGCTAATAGTGTATAGGCACAACTCTCTTATGAATTTACAGGACTCTCATTCTGAGCTCGTTACACGGCAGCCGCACTTCCCAGGATCCGAAGTGCCAACCGGCAGCAATGGATGGAAGTACAGGATACGAGGAAAAAAGACGAGGCCATCCGGCACTCGTGGTTCCAGCAGTGCAGAGAGAATGCAAGATTATGTTGTATAATAAAAGTTTTCTTAAAAATGTAAAGGAAACATAGGCTTCACACAATTAAAAACACTATAACACACTATAATGGACTTGACATGTTTCACATTGTATACCGATGCTTCTTCAGAAGTCAAAAGTCTGATTTCTGAAGAAGCATCGATATACGATTGAAACGCGTCAAGTCATTATAGTGTGCTATAGTATTTTTAATTGTTTGGAGGCTATGTTTACTTTACATTTAAGAATAAACAACATTTTTATTATACAACATATTCTTGCATTCGCTCTGGACTGCTGGAACCACGAGTGCCAGGTTGCCTCTTCTTTTTTTCCTCGTATCTCGTACTTGCTGTGTGGTTATTGACAGGTTCTCCACCACACCCGGCCAGTGCTGGGCTGCAGATAGTTTACACTGAGTGGTGATAGACAGTTGCCTTCGCCACTCATCTCCCTTTTTTGCTAGTCTGTGTTCTGTGCGGTCTGGAATGGGAATCTGACATCCCATAAGACCACCTGTGTTCTTGGACATTGCTTGAGATGGTCTCTTATGGCTTGAGCTGGCGTTTCATATTGGATTATATTGCTTGGATTGTTGACCTCTTTGCCTGTCTTCTTGTCCTCCATTTTTGCCTGTCATTTCTGTGTTGTTTTTTGCTATCTCCAGTTTGACCTGTATTTTCCTGACTATTCCTTTGTGTTGGTTTGTCTTGTTCTGTGTTTCACATGAAACGTTGACCAGTTTTCACCAATCGCCTAGGGTCAGGTTGGCAAATAGGCAGGGTCAGTTTTAGTGGGCAATAAATATATGGTTGGGACAACATAACACCGGGGATACCACAGATATGCGATAAAATCAAAATGTATTAGTATCCATAGATACGTAAAATCCAAAAAGACATATCAGAAGGGAAAATAGATTACAACCCTCAGTTTTAGTGGGCCTAGCACTAGGGCTCACACTGTCTGCCATCCCCTGTGTTTCTGGTCAGGTCCCGGGGTCCCTAACAAAAACACCATACCTAAAAAAAGTCCCGAAACAACAAAAACCAGAGATAAAAAGATTAAAAATAAAAATACATTAATTTTTGGACAAAAAAAATACCCAAAATCGCATTTTAAAAATGCAGCAAAACCACATAATTAGTGTCAAGATTAGTTAAATGGCAAGGTACAACGTATTGATCATTGATTGTAGATGGAATTTGGTCTTACAAAACTTGCAGCAGATCAGAGCTGATGTAGAGTCTGTGCATGTTTTATAATTTAAGACTAGATTTTTTTTAATAACTAGATTAAATATGTTTTATAACTAGTGCTCTTAGAAATTTTGCAGAGTAATAACAGCATTTACATTGAGCAACAACGTTGGACATAATTGGTACCATTAAATTATCGCTCAATCTGTTCTTAGTGCCACATATGGTTGGTAGACCACAGTCATGAAGTGAAACCCCAGACACTTACATTGCCATGTACTGCAGATTTTGGATGTGGATTTTATGCTAAAAAGCACAGAAAAATATATGTCATGTGTAACTTAAAGGGATTTTGCCACAAAGTAAAATTGACGTGGGAAGCTTGCAAATGAAATAACAAACATTTTCCCCATTTATTATTATTAAAAATTCTGCACTGTTTTTGTTTTAGCTGCTACTTTAGTGATCCATTGTTTACGGCTTGTCTCCAGGGGATACGACCAAGGTTGAGAGCTCCTCAGTCCTGGTCAGACATTACTTCTCCTCTCAGGCAGCTACTGAGTGTTCAAACCCCAGGTGCTGTCACTCTACTCCTGTCCTCTGGACTCCTTAGTAATTAGTCAAACAGTGCAATTAAATAAAAAAAGAAACCTCAATTAGGTTTGTGCATTGATAAAGAGAAAATAAAAAAAAAAACACAGGTTTGGTTCCTGCAGGGATTTGAACCTAGGAACCTTGTGCCTGGAGGCAAAAACTTTACCTCTCAGCTACTCACAATGCTTTACATAAACAGACCTTTCTTTGACTACAGAGAGGAACGGCATGGTGACGTCAACCTGCTCGGTCATATGACATGCAATTCAAACACATCACAAACGCCCCCTTCTGAGCACACAGAGCTCAAGAGCTGGAAGCAGGAGATATGAAATGAGATCGTAGCAAAACCCCTTTAAGCCTCACAGACATAAATAAAAATATTGCTTTACACATAAAATAAAAAAGCGAGACAGCAAAAATTGGAAAAAAATGCAGTAAGCAAAATACCAAATTATAAGACCAATAAATAGCATGTCTCATAGAACAATAGTTTTACTATTACAGTATGCTCTACCATTAATAAAGTCCGCAGCTCATTTTGAACGTCAGGTTTGTTAACATAGTTTGCTGCATGACAAAGTCTAGAAACAAAGGATGCTAATGCATTGTGACAATAGATGGAGCCCCTTATCCCCAAGGTAAAATAATTGGTTTGCTATAAATTTTGACACTGTCCTGAAAAAAATAAAATAATTAGCTGACTTTAACAATCAAAATTATACTGCTGCAGGGTTCAAATAAGTATAGCAATATGATGTGACGCATAGAAAATATGAGTATTATATTAGACATTGAATAAACTCTGTTAGTCTGAGGACAATGCATCCAGACACTTTAATTGGATTTAAACACAATATTCTTGGTTGCTTTTTGTAATACAACTGGAAATAGAAGAGCAGAACTGTGACCATACTAGACTGCTTTCAAATGCTAATATGTGGTTATGTAATGTGAAAAATGCATCTAATGTATAACAAAAATTCTTAACAAGTTGAAAGATCATAATAGGATTTAATAGGATTTTTCAAGACAAGATTAATATACAGGTAGTTAGTTTTAATTTCACCCAAAAATGGTAACATTTTCCCCCTTTTCCCACAAAACAAGTGTCACAATGTGAAGAAGTCCAAAAATTAAAGCAAACCTAAGCAAAAAAACCCCTATCATGTTTCCTTCCCCCCAAAAATTAAAGCATTAAAACCCCAAACTGTTTGCGGGCCATTTTTTTGGCCCTTTCCCCGACAAGCCCCCTTGTTTTAAAATTTGAGTGCCCTTTTTATGTGGGAATAATTTTTTTGACACTTTTCCCTATCCAAGTGATTCAGGATTTTTTTTCTCGTGGCCAAAAGGGTGTTTAAAGTTAGTAAGAAATTTCGGCCCCATACAACCTTGTTTTTTTGGGGTGAAAAATATCAAAATGTTGGAAATTTGGTGAAAATTTCCCTTTTCCCCAAAGTTCAAAAAATTTCTTGTGGGTAAGAAAGGGATAGCTAAAAACAAAAAACCCTATTTTAAATAAAAAGCATCTCCCATTTGTCAACGTAAGTTGGCATAAATTTCCCCAAACCCAAAAATGTTTAGCCCCCCCCACCTGCCAGGACGTACCCTTTTACAACCCTTTGGGGGAAAAGTCCCCTTTTCCCAACAGGCGTTTGTTAAAATTAAAAAGCGGGTTTAAAAAAAATTTTAAAAAAAAACCCAAAATAGTAACCCAATCCACTTTCCCCAAAAAAATGTTAAAAATTATATAAAAATATAAAAAACCCAAATAATATAAAATAAAATTATATTTTTGTTTTAGGCAAAAAGGGTTTGGGCCCCGGTTTTTCCCGGGGTAGCAACGGGGCAAAAGCCCTGGCGGGCCCCCGAACCCCCAAAACAGGGAAAGCCCGTTTTTAAAACCCCGCAGAGACAGTTTTAATTGTTTATCGGGTTTTACAAAAAAAGAAAAAAAACCCAAAAAAAAAAAATTTCCCTAGGGGCCATCCCCCAAAAAGGCTCTAAAACCTAAAACAAATAGGTACCCCCCACTTCCAACAGTCCCCCGGCCTAAAACCCCCCCGGGAACCCCCCCCAATTTATTTACTGTTCCCACAAAAGTAGGGGTCCCACAGGTTTTGTAACCCCTTTTACCTTCCAGGGTTTAGGAGTGGTGCTGCAGCTCTGGCCTTATATAGGCAGACACCCCCAAACCCCCAAAATTAGACCCCAAGCCCCGGGCCGCCCAAAGGTGGAGTGGGGCCCACCCCCCGCTATCCCCTTTTCCCAGCAAACCACCCCCTTTTAAAAAAGGGTTTTTTACTAAACCCTGTACATGGGGAAAATCTTTTAATCTTTTGACTTTCTCTATTGGTTGCTTGCTACCGGGCAGACAAAAAGGAAAATTTGGGGCAAATAAATATCCCCCCGGGGCCCCTTTCCAGACACTCTGTCCACAAAAATATTTTATTATATATATTTTTTTATATATTATATTATATAGTATATAAATTTATTTTAAAGAAATTATATAAATTAAAATATTTAATTAAATTTTAAAGGGAACCCTTTGATTGGGGGCCTTTTTCCCCCCTTTTCCCGGGGGGTTTCTGAAATTTCTCCAAAATTACGTTTAAATGAAATTGGGATTACAAAGGGGGAAACCCCCCCGGGGCTTACAATCTCAAAAAACCAGGGGAAATTAGGGGCCCTTTTAAAACCCAGTTCCCCAAAAAAAAATTTTTCTAGGGAATTTTCCCAAAACCCAAGGGGGAGTTTTTTCCTGGGCCCCCGGGTGGGTTTCCAATTTTAAACCCACCCTACAGAAAACAGTAAATTTGAATGTTTCCTTCTTCCAAATATTTTCGGGCCCTATGCTTTTTGCCCCCTCTTTTCCCCAAAATTTTTTACCTCTCCCAAAGGGGAAATGCAGTTAAAAAAAAAAAAAAACCCCCCCCGGGTTTCCCCCTGGGAAAAAATTTTGATGCTAATTAAATACCCCCCCTACCCTTTTTTCCAAAAAAGGTTTAAAAAGAAAAATAAAAAAATTTAAGGGTTTTCAAAAATCCCCCCCCTTTTAAAACCCCAATGGATTTAAAATGTTAAAAAACCCTTCCTTTTTACCCCCCTAAGGCCAACCCCATTTACAATTTGTTCCTGGAAGATCCCCCCTAAAAACCCCCAAAAAAAAACCCCCGCAAAATTTTTTAAGGTGGTTTTGAGATTTTTTTTCTTTAGGGGTCCCATGCACGGGGAAATAAAATCATGCCAAAATTTAGGGAAAATGCCAAAAACCAATTTATGTGTAGTTTTTTCATTTTTTTTTAAATTTTAAAAATAAAACCCCCCAAAGCAAAAGGGGGAATGATTTAAAAACTTTTTAATTTTCCCCTTTTTTCCCCCCCTTTTATTTTTTTTCCTTTTTTAATTTTTTAAATTTAAAAAACCCTTAGCCCCCCCAAGAAGTAAACTTAAAACAGGTTAGGGGGCACTGCCCCCCCTTTTTGTCCCTGTAAAAAAAAGAAAAAGTTTAAAACCTAATGGTTTTTAGGAATACCCCCCTTTTACCAAATTTAACCCTTTTACCTTTTTATGTAAAAGGGGGGTTTTGTAAAAAAAAGGTGAAAAAAACCTTTTACCCCAAGCTACACAAAATTCCTCCCATGAAGCTTTTCCCTGCCATGGAAAATTTCCCATTCCCCCCTTCTGCAAAATTTAGATTTGAAAAGGGGGGTTTCCCCCAGAGGGGAAAGGTTTTGGGGGGACGTTGTGGGGGCCCAAAAGTTTTTTTTATATTTGGGAATTGGGGGAACGGCCCCAAATCCCGGGTTTTTTAAAGGGGGGCCCCTTGCCGGCTGTTACTAAACAGCTGCCCCCCCCAAACTGAAAAGCCCACTTAAACCCCCGGCCAAAAAGCAGGAAAATTCCCGGGGGGGCCCCCCAAATTTTTTGGGGTTAAGCCGACAGCGGGGTTTTAAAAGGGTTTTTAACCCTTTTTGGGTTGGCCTTTAAAACGCAGCTCCCCCCCCGCTCCACCCCCAGCTACCCTAACCCCCCACACAATTCCCCATAAAACCACCCCATTTTCCCCCAAAACCAAATTTTGGGGGGTAAAAGTTGGCGTCCTTATGTCCAAAAATCCAGAATTTTATTAAATTTTTTTAATTTTTTAAAATGCCCAAAATTATTCCAAAGGGTTTGGGAAATGTTAAGGGGGGAAAATAAAACCCCATGCCCAAACAAGCCCTCCAACAAAAAAACCCAAAAGTCGACCCCCCCGAAACCCTCCTAAGCCCCCCTTTCCCAAAAAATAAAAAAGACGGGAAGGAAATTTCAGACCTTTGTTTTTTGTTTAAGGGCCCCGGTTATTTGGGGGCCCCCTTTATTCTTGGGGGGTTCTCTTTTCCCTTTTGAAACGGTAAAAAGTTTGGCCCCAAGGGTCCTATTTTTGGGGTAATTGAATATCCAGAGGAGGGGAAAAAAGGGGGCCCCCGGGGGAACCCTTATAGCGTTTTTAAAAGGCACGGGGGACAGAGAAGAAAGGGCCCCCAAAAAGGGAAGTCCCCAGATTTTTGAGGGAAGTGGAATTTAGGGCGGGAAGAATTGTGGGTTTAAAAAGGTTTTTTGGAAACCCCTTTTTGGTCATGGTTACAAATTTCCAAGAGTATAAAAAACTATTCCCCCAATTGGGTACCCCATAAGGGAATTTGGGGAGAAAGAGGAAAGGGGCAAAGGAAGGAAAAAAAAACCCCCCAAAAGAGCCCCCTTTAATTGAAATCAAACTGGCCCCCCAATTTACCAAACCTTATTTTTAAATGGCCCCTTAAATAGAAAACCCCAGGCCCACCCCCCCTGGAAAAAAGGGAAGTTTAAGCCCCTCAACCGGTTTTATCCCCCCAACCCCAAAAGGGGCCCAAAAATCAATTTTAAAAAAAATTTTAATTAAAAAAAATTGAAATAAAATACCCTTTTATTTTAAAATAAAATAAGTTTTCCCCGGAAAATTACTGTTTTAAACAAAAATTTTACCCCCCCTTCCTGATTGGAAATTTCCCTTTTTGACCAAATTGCATCCACCAAAAGCACCAGAGAGGTTATTTAAAGGGACTCTTTATTTAAATAAAAGGGAAATTTTTCCCGGAAATTGGAAATAGAAATAAGATAAAATTTGGGGAAAAAATTTTGGGGAAAATTGTAAAATTAAATTTTTAATCATAGAAAACCTTTTTGAAAATTTTAAAAGGAAAAATTTTAAAATTATTTCCTAAAGGAAGAAAATTTTTTTGCTTTTTTTTAAATAAAATAAAAGAGTTAAATAAGTTTCCCCATTAAACAATTTTCCCCCAGCATTTTGATTTTACCCCTAATAACCCCATTAAAACCCCAAAAAATTTATTTAAAACCCCCCAAATCTTTTTCCCCCGGGCACAGAACGGGGGTAAAAAAATTTAATTTCAAGAAACCCCTAAAGGCGAAGGCAAGAGAGTGATTTTTTTTTTATGCTGTTTCCCCTTCAAAGCATTGCTTCCCCCAAACTTGAAAATTTTTCCCTTGGTTAAAATTTACCCCCCAACCCCAAAAATCTGATTTCCCAAATTTGGGGAAAATTCAAAAGCCCCCAAACCCCGGTTTTCCCCCTTTTAAAAAGTTTCCCCCCTCAATTCCCCCCAAACCTGTTTGATTTAAAAATAAACCCTGTTTTCCTGAAAAAACCCACCTTTCCCCCCCTTTTTTTTTTTTTTTTAAAATTTTTTTTTTTTTTTTAATTTTTTTTTTTTTTGTTTTTTTTTTTTGGGGTTTTTTTTATTTTTTTTTTTTTTTTTTTTTTTTTTTTTTTTTTTTTTTTAAAATTTTTTTTTTTTTAATTTTTTTTTTTTTTTTTTTTTTTTTTTACAATTTGGGTTTTTTTTTTTTTTTTTTTTTTTAAAATTGTTTTTTTTTTGGGGTTTTTTTTTTTTTTTTTTTTTTTTGTTGGTTTTTTGTTTTTTTTTGAACCCAAAATCCCCCCCTTTTCCCTTATGACCCTGTCAGTCAGCATGAGTGCCCTTGCGTTTTGGGGGATAAAGGGGGGTTTGGGTACGTTTGTAGAGTTCTTTTTAAAACACTAATCGCGGGTTTTTGGGTTTTCAAAAAACATATATGAGGTCCTGGGTCATAGGGTTTCCTAGCATAGACCCAAACCAGTTTTCCCAATACATGGGGCCCCTTTTTGGGTTTGCCACTTGTTTAGAGTTTTGTTTTTCCTTTAGGGGGAATACTGTTTACCCCTTATAAATCAGATGGAATATGTTACAATTTCATTCTGGCATATTTCCATTGAATCTAAAGATAAAACTGCAAAATAACTGATGCTGTAAGTCCAAAAGGGCAAGTCGTGGGCACAAATAAGCATATCCCCCACACAAAGAAGAAGGGAGAAATTTAGTTATATAGTCATGCTACTAAGGAAGAAAGTCCTAGGGCAGTACCTAGATATTTAAATTTACAGTTTTTACCAGATCACATAAGCCCACAGTCTGAAAGAGAGCTAGTACTCTCGAAATTTTTCCAAATCAAAATACCCCTTACCCCTCTAAAAGGTACACCTGATTTTCTTCACTCTACTCCCTTTTTTAGGCAATCGGGGGACAACATTATTGACTCCATTGGGAAATGAAAATTTTTTGTACAAAACCAATTGCCAGGTTAGAAGCCCTAATACAAGCAAAAAAAACTTTAAAAAGGGGGGTTTTTGCAGCAAGGGAAAAGTCCCCTTTCCCCCGGGGGCCAGCTTTGTAGGGAAATGAGTCCCCTTTAAGGGAAAATGGGGTTTTATGGCCCGGACTTTTTCATTCCCCTTTCCCTTTTTCTTTTCCCGATGGCTTTCCCCGAATTTTAGCCGGTGATTGTGCACGGCTTTTACTAAGATTTCCCATAGTATGCTCGCAAGCGTATACATCTCCCCCTTTTTCCAAAGGGGTCGTACAAGTTAAAAATTTTGGGCCCAAAAAGGGGTTTTTTGAATTTGCAAACACCACTTTGGGCACACACATCGGAGTCAGGATGGGATAGTCAATGGGTGCAGCAGACCTCACTGTTTTTTTTCCCTTAAAAGAAAAATTTGTTAGATCCCCAAACCCTTAAATGGGTATGTTCTGGTCTCAGATTTCATTTAGAAATAAAATTTAGAGCCTGGACTTTTTCTAAGCAGACTTATAATTATCCCTGTAAAAAAATTGTTTTGTTCTATCTAACAATTAGAAGTCCACATTAACACTAAAGGGTTTGTCCAACGGGAAAAATATCAAAATAATATCTCTCTTACATTAGGCCCCCTTTTTATACATTTTCTTTAAAATTTTCTTGCATTTTTTAACCCAGCGTATTTTCTAGCCCAAAAACGGGAAATTCTGTGTAAGTTTCGGGAAAAACCTAAAAAAAAAAAAAAGTAAAAAATGTGAAAAGAAAACAAAAAAAATTATGTATAGCAAAAAAGCAAAAATGCAACCCCAAATTAAACATATATTCGTTTTTGGGGGTCCCCTTGGTGCTTTCTGCGTGCTGCTGTGTCTTGTATTTGTTTGCTTAGGAGATCTTGTGAAGGGATTTGGCTATTCTCAAAGCAATCTTTGAAGCTATGCCATTTTGATCCTGCCTCCCAAAGCTTAAAGCATAAGGGGGAAAACAGGGGCAAACCTGAAACTGGGTTTAGAGGGAAAGGGAAAATAGATAAATCACAGCAAAGGATCCTGGGGGTTAATTTTACGGGCCCGAGGGGGAAATTTTTTCAAAAAGGGAAAAAGGTGTCTCTTATGCAGAGAAAGGGGGGTTCACTGTACAGCAAGGGGAAAAAACAACCCTTAGCCCCAGAAAAAATTTTCAAGGGAAAAAAAATAAAAAAATCAGACCCAAGCCAAAACCCAATAATTAGTTTTTGTTCACTGGATTCCATCCCTTTAAAAATCATACAATTTTTAATCAGATAATTTACATTTTATAGTTTTTTTCATACCAGGTCTTGCTATTGATGGTTAAAATATATAACTGTTGGTTCCTGTATGTAGAAAACTCACTGATATGAAATAAATGCCACCTGAGGAAAATGTAATTACATTTAAAGGAATATTGCTTAAGGGCAATATAATTAATTAAACATGTTCTTTACTTCACTTTAATATAGTCATGACTGGGGATAATTTCCCTGCATTTGAAATGTAGCTAATAACATACTGTATATCGAGAACTAGTTTGCTATATCTTAGAAATGTCTGTGGTCATTAACGAAACGTTACAAAAATAATGAATCAATTAATAAAGTGAATGCGAGCAGCACTCTTGCCCCAGAGAAACTCTGTGTCCCTTTCCCTGTTTTTGGGGACACAGATGTTTTTTTTCCTTTTTCAAGCAGAGAAAAGATAAAACCCGGGAAAGTTAAAGCCCTTTTCCAAACTGTAAGGTTTTGTCCCATTCACCACGTTTAGAACACCTTATTAAAAAAGGTTTAAAATTTAGCCTTTAAATGTTATCCCCAGAGGGGAATTGTGTTTCAGAGCAAAGACAAAAAAGAAGGGCTGCATTGCTTCTCCCTGAAAAAGTCACTTTTCTTATTTTAAAAAATTTAAATTTTAAGGGGAAAAAATTTTGAAAAAAACAAAATTTAAAAAAAATGAATTTCACAACCCGAAAAATTTTTAAAGGGGTTTTCCCCCCTACAAAAGATCATGCCTTTGGGGGCCCCCTTTAAAAAATTTAAGCACCCCCTTTTGTAATTGGGGTTTGGCCCCTTGTAAAAACCCAAGTCACTTAATTAGTAAAATGAGCTAAATTGTCCAAGCATTGCCTTGCAGGGCCCCCGGGTGGGACCAACCCCTTTTCTGTTTATTATCCCCGGGCTGGGCCATTTCATTTTGCCCCCTGTTGGGGGAAAACGGCCCCCGGATGGGGAAAAAGCCCCCCCCGGCCCCCCCCCCTTGTCTTTATTGGCCCCCACTGTAAACCCCCCGGGGTTTACCCCCCCCTCTGGGGCCTTTTAGAATTAAAACCCCCGCCTGTTTGGGGAACTGGGCCCCCGCCCTATGTGGGGGCTCTCCATGATAGTTGGCCCCCCCTGCCCCTAAGAACTGCCCAGATTCAACTCCCCCCCTCCCCCCTATAAACCCCAGTCTTATTTTCCCCCCCGGTCCCCCCCCCCCCTATAACCCGTTTTATGCCCCCCTTAACCCGTCTGGGTCTACCCCTGCCTGAAAACAGGGGGGGAAGGAAGGGGAAAGCATTTCCCACATTTTTTTCATCAGTTCAAGGGTGGGTGATAAACCCCAAAACACCAATGAAGGTTTTTGGTTACAAGGAGGGTTGTGCACCCCGGGGCTGGAACTCTGCCACCATGAAAGCATGACAACCCGCAGCCAAAAGCATGAGAATGGGAGCCCCGAAGCAGGGGGGCTGCAAAACTGACCAAAAAAACCCCCCCTTTTCCCCCCGCACCCACAATAATGATGTCAAGGGTCCCTTTAGTGAGGGGAGACTCGCCTCGGGCAGGAGAAAACCCCCGGCCCCTTAGGGAAGAGACTCGCCCCCCGGATTTTAAAAAAAAACTTAGATTTTGCTCTAATCCCGCGAAAGCTTCAAATGAAAAAACCCCCCTTTTTAAAAAAAAAGCATTTTAAAAATTTAAAAAAAAGAAATCTGGAAGTATTTTTAGCTGGTTTTGCAATGATTTCCCATGGCCAAAGTCGGGATTACTTTGGCAAACAGAGGTGAATTAAAAGAAGGATCTGTGGCAGAAATTCGAAGCTTACACTTTCTCCTTCCGAATAAACGGGGTGGTTTGGGGAATTTTTCCCCTGAAAATTAGCCCCATTCAATGGGTTTAATCTCTGTTTTTTTCCCACGTCCAAAGTGGGGAAAAATAATGAACATTTTTATTCTTATAACTGGGGGCCTACAGCTGGATTCCCTTTTGTTCCCTTTTGTTGTTTGGGTTTTAGATTGCAGAAACAAAACTGAAAATTCCCCCCAAAGAAAAGCACAAAGTAAGGGGTCTGGCAATATATTTAGTGATTTTTAGATGGCTTGGATTTGGGGGCAAAAAGTAAAAAAAGAAAATGGGGTTTTCAATTGCACCGGCCCCCCTCTGGAGATCCATAGGATAGAACTGGAGACTGTGTTTAACCCGTTTAAATTTGGGACAACCCCTAGGGGAAAAAAAAACCCGCTTTCCAGTTTTAAAGTGCAATCCCCCAAGTTTTCCCTTCATAAAAGGCAAAAAAAAGGGAGCAGTTTAAAGGGCCTAATTAAATTTAATCTACACCAAGCCCTTTTAAAGCGAAGAGACTTGGATTTTTACTATAGAATTTATTCATTACTGTGAATGAAATCTGTAACTAAATCTTCATGACAATTCCCTCCAAAAACAAAAAACAAACCCGATTAAACAGGTTTTTTTGTAAAAGGCCCCTTTATGGTTTAAAACCCAACTTCAGTGAACACTCGCCTCATTTGTTAAAATTGTCTAAGAGTATTGTCTAAGAGAACTTTTTTTTTGTCCAAGCCAAAAATTCCCCAGTCCACTTTTAATTTTCCCCCGGGGCGGTAAAAGAAAATTTTAAGCTGAGCTCTAAGTTGATGGGAAAAAAAGAAGTCCTTTTCCCTTCATAATTTTTCATAAATTAAAGGGCCCTTGTCCTTTTTAGTTTAAAAAAATTTGGGGACATTTTTTCTACTTTCACTTCTTAAAAGCTTTTCCCCTTTTTTTTAAAGGGAAAATTTTTCCCCGTTTCCTGCCCCCTATTGTGTACCGATAAGAAAACTCCTAAGTCTGGGATTTATCAACCCCGGGTTAAACCGCTCTTTGGGGGCTGTCCTACCGTTGTCCCCGGTTTCCCCCAAAGCTCACTTTAAGTGGGTGGAGACTAAACCCCTATGGGTTGTCTCCCCCCCCCCCCAAACACCCCCAGAAAAGGCAAACCAACCCCACCTCCTCCCCTTTAAAAACCTATACTCCACACCCAAAGGGGCCAGCTACCCCAAATAAAATTGTATGCAATATTTAGCTGTTTCTGCTTTAATTCCCAAATTTTGGGGACAAAAAGAAAAAGCATCTCTGCATTTCTTGGTTGCTCCCTAACTCTTCAGCTGTTTTCTCCACTCCTCCTCCTTCCTTCACCACCTATTTTCTATGGGTAAAAACTGATCTCTGTACAAATGTGTATGGATTTTTATTAGTGAATTATCAATGATTAATTAGTACAGGAGGAAGGCAGAGAATGAAAGCAATCTGGTAAAAAGAAAAAGAAGACTGGGCTATCATTTTTTATGGCTATACCGCAAACTTTTTTCTCTTAAAGTTTAGTGCATGTTATAGTTTGTGTGTATGAAGCCACTCACTCACTGAGCTCGCACCTTACATGGCAGGTAATGGCAGTTAGTTATAGCCGCTAGCAGACAGGTTCAGAGATAACTCTAATCCCTCTCTTTTAATACTATAAGTGCCATGGCAAATACCACTTTGGCATCTAAGTGGCCTAAAACTAGTACTGTGCACCATTTTGTTGCCCAATCACCATCGCACTCCGAGACCAATTATTGTGACACCGTGCTGCCATTTATCACTGTAGTTTACAAGCAATCACATCCTCTGCTAGTCAAGTACACTAGGGGGACATAAATTACTAGTGTAAAACCAAAGTTTTTAAAATATAAAACTATCAAAAAGTATCTAAAAAAAACAGAACTATTTTTACACCTTAAACGTAGATGCGTCTTATGGTTCAGTGCGTTTTATAGTCCAAATAATGTAGTATATTGTAAAGTTTTTCATCTGCATTTGGACTATTCACTCTTTGAAATAAATGAAATAGATTATTTTTAAATATAAAATTTAAACATAAAAGAAAGATATATAATCAGTGAAACACTTGGTGGTTAAAAAGTAAATACAGCGGTCCCTCAACAAACAATATTTATTGGTCCCAGGATGAGCACTGTATGTTGAAACCATATGGGCTTGTTCCCACGGCACAGAGCAAATACCGGTGCACAGCCGCAGGGGGAAAGCTTTCCTCCTCTGTTTGCGGTGACAAGCCATCCCCCTTCACATAGACTTGTTCATATTCCGCCCGAAAACCATGCGAAAGACTGAACATGTTCAATGTTTTTCGGATCGTCGGTGGTCTAAAAACCGTCCAGTGAAAAACCTGTGCAGTGTGGACTGCTGCACGGATTTTCCACAGAGGTCCGTTGTAAAGTTTGACAGACGGTTTTCAAAACCAAAAACCGTCTGTAAAACTGTCCAAAAACCCTATGGGAAATTAGTCATCGGTTCTGAAGCCCCAAAATGTCACCCAACATAGTTCAAAATGATTAAAGAAAGATACGGAGATAATTAGTACAGATAAATCAAGTCCATCACATATAATAGCCAGAGAGAGCTGCTGGAATCTCTAAATCACTTTCTATATTGACAAAAGTAGTATCTTTGGGTCATGTACTTTATAAACAGGTGTACCAGAAAAAAAAGAAAATGGGGCCTTCACCTAGTGCCTATAGGAGCTGCTCATCCTGGCACATGTTAAGAGCAGTGCCGGACATGTAGTACCGTTCTATACTGTAGAGCCGCTACTAGACCGCCAATCACTGCATGCTCTTCACTAATACAAATGTTTTATAAGTAAAATGTTCATGATTTTTGGCTGGATCAGTGCCTGTGACATTGTATGTTGAAACCACACTCAACATACAATGGCCCTGGAATGGCAGTTGTTGAAAATATTTTATTCTGAGGCCATTGTAACTTGAAGGATCATTGTATTAAAGGAGTTTTATCGTTTGAACTGTTCGTGCTGCTCAGCTAATTCTCTGAGATTGAATTTGAAATCCAGGGGTGAGTCTCTCCCATCAGCAGGCGTGTCTCTCCTCTCAGCAGGTGTGTCTCTCCTCCCAGGAGGTGTGTCTCCCCTCACTGAAGAACTGTGACATCATCATTTTGTATGAAGCAGGGGATGCAGAAGGTTGTCTGGATATAACAGCTCTGTAGCCTCCTGCATGCTTCTTATGTCTGCAGCCTTCAGGCTCCACAAGCTCCTTGCTGTGCTACATGCAGTTATACACACTGATGAGACATGTGAGGAGTGTACACTGCCTCCTCCCTCCTCCCCTTCTGTTACCAGACAGGAGACTGTATGACTGTGGTATAAGCAGTTATACACACAGCCTGAACTGATGAGACATGTGAGGAGTGTACACTGCCCCCTCCCTTCCCCTCTGTTACCAGGCAACAGACTGGGTTATATGGAGCAATGCACACTCCCTCCTACCCTTCTCTACCCCTGTTAACAGGCAGGATACTCTAAAAGACTCTGTTATATGAGGGGATCTGTGACTTAAACAGCCAGTCATTACCCAGATCATTCACCCTAGAGCTGAGAGATGATTTTACAGTCAGCAGACCTTGGTTTCACTACCGATTTTAACAGCTCATAGGGGAGAAAACACAGAGTGTGCAGGCGTTTCCTGTCTGGGGGCGTATCCCAACAGGCTGAATGAAATGTCAGCCATCCAATCACAGTGCGTGTCTAGGGGGCGGGATCCGGCCAGGGGGCCTGTCCGACCATCAGCAGCAGAAACAGAATACAGATGTACAGAAAAGCTCATATCTGCTAAACCAAGTGATAGAGGTAATGCAACCCAATTACAAAAGTGCTTATTTTTACTGTCCCCATAATCTGAGACATGATCTTTGTAGCGATAAAACCCCTTTAATGTACAGCAAACAACTGATATTTTCATAATTCAGTGGTATATGTAGTTTTAGATAGCAGCAATATCATAGCCTGTTACGTATGAACAGCTGGTCCAATGCTTTAAAATACAGTATGGCAACAATTGTAGCCTCTTCATACCAAAGGAATGCAACAGATGATCTGACAAACCCTACATTTTTTGGCAAATGCCTTTGTCTGAAATTCCTAATATGTATATTTTTTCAGTTATGGTCCTGTCATTTGGTTGTCCTCTTGTGTTTCAGTTGATCATAAGTAGACCACTATAGCCCTTATTTAATATGCAGTTTATACCACTGTTTGGAATCATTGTGCCAAAATAAGTTGCAAAGATTTGTACAGCTGTACTTGAAATGAAATTAAATGAAAGGAGAGAGATGGGCAAGTGCAGCAAAAAGCTACAAAATACTATTTCACCAAGTAAAAATATCTCTTCAAAAGGTGTGTGCATTTTAATATACTGTATTTGTCACAAATCACTCCCACTTTCTCCTACTGGCATAAGACACATCAGTTTTAGTAAATGTGGGAATATGTTTTTCATGCAGTTGGCTTGACAGGCACAAATGGCAAGTAGACCAGTCGTCTTATGCCAGCATTACTCTAGTATAACCAATGCACATAGCTACCATCAATTGCTGTATTGTTATAACATAAATCGTCCACTGATTCTAAAGAGACTTTTTCTATCCCATATGTCAAAGTGCCGAGAATGTCCTCTTCAACACGTTTTTTTGGACACTGCATATAGTTATAATTAGGAAGGCGTTCTCTGCAGTTTTCTATTTTTTTTTCTCCATTTCCTGATGTCCTATGTATATAAAGAATGACATAAACCTCCACCATCAATTTTCTCAGAATTTTGTTGACAAATTCCTTCCCAGGATACATAAGAATAGATAATTAAACATTGTATGGAGTCCAAACTTAGGTTTGTATTCAACTTTCCAAAATGGAAAGCTTTTTAAAGTTCATTGTAAACAAGATTACTAGTGAAGCCCACAGTCATCCTATTTAAAGCTCCATTTAGGTCATTCCAGACTTTCTTTCCACCTCTACCATAATCTACCATCCTGATATAGCATTGAAACATAGGGATAGGAGATTGCTCATTGTAAGTTAAAAAAAAAACAAAAAAAAACTGTATGGTTTCTTTACCTACACAACTGGCATGTTGTGCAAGAAGAGAGGTGCTGTTATTTCTACTTTTAATATCAGTGCGAAATTGAGTTTCTCTTATTAACTCTCATATCTATCTATCTATCTATCTATCTATCTATCTATCTATCTCTCTATCTAGCTAGCTATCTATCTATCTATCTATCTATCTATCTATCTATTTACCTATCTATCCATCGATTTATCTGTCTGTTATCCATGATGTTCTGGGCAATCTTCTGCTAGGAATTCTGACGGTAATCCTGATGTTAATATTGATGTTATTTTACCATGCACTACCTAACTTAACATGACTACAAGCCAAGTACACCTTGCTTAACCTCTTAAACCCCAGGACTGAAAAGGCCTTAAAGGGGTTTTGCCACCATGTAATGTTGACGTGGGAACCTCCAAAATGGGTATTTAATCACTTTTCTAAATATATGTGATTAAAAAAAGTGAAGACTCTGAGAGCTATAGCATTTCTCAATCCCCCTTAGTTACCTGAAAGCTTCCACTAGACACGACCAGAGGGACGAGAGGAGCTGACAGGCCGCGCTTGCGTGAAACACTTCTTATCTGATGACAGGGAAAATGAAGGAGCTTTTAAGGGACAGGGAAGAAAGTGCAGTCTATGAGGCTGTGTCTTGCTGTATTAAGAATCCACTGTTGGACTGTTATTATTTCAGTTAAGTTTTGAGACGCTCCCTTATTCCTCACTCTCTGCTCACCCCCTGCCTCTCACCCTTGCAGCATTCATGACAGCATGATTTGTTTATATTCTACTCCCTTACTGATAAGAGGTAAGTAACTGGCGTCCTGGCAAATCCCCTTTAAGGACCAGCTAAATTCTGTAGTTTTTGCCTCCTGGCATTTCGACAGTCATAACTTTTTTTAATCTTTTTATTGAGGACTTGTATGAGGACTTGTTTTATGCGGGAGAAGTTGTATTTTTGGAGGGTATAGTTTAACTTTACAAATAAATTACTGCATATTTTTTTTTCTAACAGTGTTTTTCTGCATTTTTTAAACACATTTACACTTCACACTAAATAACCTGTTGGATTAATTCTAAAGGTTATTAATGTGTAGAATCTAATCTGTGTAGGTTGGGTTTTCTATGTAATGTATGCACAATAACTATTTTATAAAATGTTTATTTTATATATTTCTTCTAAAAAAAAATGTTTTTTTAACTTTTTTAATCCAATTAAAAGTTAACTATTTAACACTTAGTAATGTATTAGCATACATGAATATGCTAACTCATTAGACTCTGTGTCAGTGTGACACAGACAGGCAGCATTCAAGGCAGCAAACAGTGTGCCCTGACTGCAGGCTTGCTATACAGACAGCCGTGGGGCTACTCTAGGTCCCCAGGGCTGACTTTACAGACATTTCCTTGGCTCCACCAGGACACCGGGAGTGCCGACCACCCATTGGAGCAGGGTAAGGCCCTTTGATCATGCTGCAGTCGATGACCGTGGAAATCAAAGGGTCAAAGGCCAGTGATTGGAGGTTTTCTCCACTCCCTGACACCTATAGAGACTGATCAAGGAACAGAGCTCTGTTCTTAGTGCAGTTGTGGCGCTGGGAAAACATCTTTGTCTGCAGCGATGTATAGAGACGTCGCTGCAGATTAACATCCTGCACCGCCCGTTGTCTATAGTCGGTGGGCAATTGTTAAAGGGGTTGTCTCCTCTTGCAGCTATGTCTAGGGAGGTTGGTTGCAGTCCGATATACCTTAAAGGGGTTGTCTCACTACAAGGATTGCTTTTTATCTTAAACATCTTTCAAAAACAAGTCACTTTGCAATATGTGTCCATTAAAAGTGTCCTATTCCTAGATATCCCCTCTTGTATGGGCTGCATCAGCTCCTCAGGTCGCTATAGCTACAGACCTGTTTGATCTATCCTGATAGGCTGCCAGCACTGGTTGCTATAGCTACAGATCTGGCTTCTAATGCAGCCTAGTGGAAGCCAGTAAACACGCCCCTGAATTCAAAGTGAAACCAAGAAAGCAGGGTTGAGGTAAGATGAATCAATGTAGTGAGACAACCCCTTGAAGGAGTTAATAAAATGGCAAGGCAATGGTTTCTTTCATGAGGATGATGTGCTGTGCAGCACTGCAAAAAATGTTCAGGAATGCTTTAACTTGGCCTCGAAATTTTCAAGATCTAAATCCAATTGTGTATCTGTAAGATGTGCTTAAAAAGTAGTCAGATCAATGGAGGCTACACCTTGCAATTCACAGGACTTAAAGGATTTACTGCTTATATCTTGGTTCTAGATGCCACAGATCACTTTAAGAAGCTATATTTATATCTACATGGACATGATTTCAGGCAGTTTTGTCACAAAATGAGTTTAAAGAGGTATTTCATAGTTGCCAACTTTAGAAAGTTAAAAAGCAGCAGACTCTAGAGGGCGGCGCGCGTAGCGCGCCGCGGCAAAAATTTGCATGGACACGCCCATCTTGTCGGTATACCACGCCCCTTCAAAAAGCCACACCCACTCCACCTAACTGCATAACGGCTTTGGAAGAAAGCCAGGTAGATGCCCTTATAGCCAGGTAAGTAGCCCCCCAAAAACCAGGTAGTGCCCCTTACAGGCTGGTAGATGCCCCCTTGTAGCCAAGTAGATGCCCCCTCTGTAGCCAGGTAGAGCCAAATTTGTAGCCAGGGAGATGCCCCCTTTGTTAGCCAGGTAGGTGCCCCCCTTGTTAGCCAGGTAGGTGCCCCCATTGTTAGCCAAGTAGTGCCCCCATTGTTAGCCAGGTAGTGCCCCATCTGTTAGCCAGGTAGTGCCCCCATTGTTGCCAGGTAGTGCCCCCTTTGTTGCCAGGTAGTGCCCCCATTGTTGCCAGGTAGTGCCCCCATCTTTTAGCCAGGTAGTGCCCCCATCTTTTAGCCAGGTAGTGCCCCCATCTGTTAGCCAGGTAGTGCCCCCATCTGTTAGCCAGGTAGTGCCCCATCTGTTAGCCAAGTAGTGCCCCCATCGTTAGCCAAGTAGTGCCCCCATCGTTAGCCAAGTAGTGCCCCCATCGTTAGCCAGGTAGTGCCCCATCTGTTAGCCAGGTAGTGCCCCCATTGGTTGCCAGGTAGTGCCCCATTGTTTGCCAGGTATTTGCCCCCATTGTTTGCCAGGTAGTGCCCCCATTGTTTGCCAGGTAGTGCCCCCTCTGTTGCCAGGTAGTGCCCCATCTGTTAGCCAGGTAGTGCCCCCATCTGTTAGCCAGGTAGTGCCCCATCTGTTAGCCAGGTAGTGCCCCCATCTGTTAGCCAGGTAGTGCCCCCATCTGTTAGCCAGGTAGTGCCCCCTTTTTTGCCAGGTAGTGCCCCCTCTGTTGCCAGGTAGTGCCCCCTCTGTTAGCCAGGTAGTGCCCCCATCTGTTAGCCAGGTAGTGCCCCCTTTGTTGCCAGGTAGTGCCCCCTCTGTTAGCCGGGTAGTGCCCCCATCTGTTAGCCAGGTAGTGCCCCCTTTGTTGCCAGGTAGTGCCCCCTTTGTTGCCAGGTAGTTGCCCCCTTTGTTGCCAGGTAGTGCCCCACTGTTGCCAGGTAGTTGCCCCCTCTGTTGCCAGGTAGTGCCCCCCTTGTTGCCAGGTAGTGCCCCCATTGTTGCCAGGTAGTGCCCCCATTGTTGCCAGGTAGTGCCCCCTCTGTTGCCAGGTAGTGCCCCCTCTGTTGCCAGGTAGTGCCCCCTCTGTTAGCCAGGTAGTGCCCCCATCTGTTAGCCAGGTAGTGCCCCCTTTGTTGCCAGGTAGTGCCCCCATTGTTGCCAGGTGATGCCCCCATTGTTGCCAGGTAGTTGCCCTCTCTGTTAGCCAGGTAGAGCCCCCTAAAGCTAAGAAAAATAAAATAATAAAATCCACTCACCTCACCAGGCTCCTGCAGCGCGGCCAGCTCCTGCCCGATCTCCTCAGCGGCGCAGGGGGAAGTGAGAGCAGCCGCGCGGTCACTCCCCTGCAGCCGCGCGTCCCCTTCCCCTGCGCCGCTGAACTGTAATGTGCGGCGCACACACCGGGCGCCGTACATACAGGAGAGGAGGGAGGAGGGAGCGATCCCTCCTGCCTCCTCCTGCACAGTGAGACCGCGGGGCGGGTGAGCGGCCGCTGCGGCCCGCTGCACCCGCCTGTAGGAGCGGTCCCGCGGCGCAAGAGTAGCGCACCAGCGCTACTCTTGCGCCGCGGTAATTTAAAGGACCCCCCGCCGCCTGCAGGCGGCGGGAGAATCCAACTCCCCCGGGAGGGCGGGAGGGGACCCCAAATAGCGGGACCCCCCCGCCAAAAACGGGAGAGTTGGCATGGATTGGTATTTCATACTTCTTCTAGCATCTACTCTGGACGAGGGACCAGTGGTCCTCAGTTTTCAGTGATGAAAGTCGACCAATGATGCTGGAGACGTCAAGGAGAGCATTATGCATCAGCCAGTCAGGTACCGGTCAGGTACCCTTGCCGGTCATCAAGCACGCAGACCAAGCTGATGTAAATTTCTATGAATGACCTGACATGACACTTGGTTGCCTCTCACCCCCCTTAAACGTGCATGGAGTTCTGTGGCATTCATAATCTGGTTCTGCAGGGCATTGTTTACAATGAAGCGGTCATTACTGTGTGATGTAGCCAAAGGATGTCCACTTCTTTGCCTTTCTGTGACTCTCTCTTTATCTCAGTGATCACTTCTATCTGAGAGTATTCTGCTAGAAGCGTCGCAATGGTGAAGTACTGTTGATCAATTGTAAGGTGTTGTCTTGGTCTCATGATGTCAGAATGTGAACAGAATGATGATGAGGGCTGTTTAAATTCCAATTCAAATTGATCGCCTAAATTTATTGGGTGATTTAGGAATGAAACACCTGTTGTGAATTTTGACTTTAAGCTCCTTGTTAGAGAAGTTGTGCAAAAAGTACTGAAACACTGAACAGTTGGACAAATGAATACTAAAGTTAAGAGAGGGTCTCATTTAATTCACTTAAAAAAATTGCTAACCATTTTTTGTTCATTCTGAAATTTCAAAAGTCAAATATCCCTAACTTTTTGTGAATAATATATAACCATATGAACAGAACCACAATTCAAACACAATGTCTGATTTTTATTAGTTGATTTTCAGTTATTTTAATTTTATTATAACTTTTGACATTTTCAAGTTTTTTTTTTCCTTTAAGGGAATTTTGCCCACTTTTGTATGTATATTGCCCTTGAATTGTGGTCCAACTGAAAGATTGAATATACCACTAGAAAATATTTTCAAACTTAAATCAGTCAGCCAGCCTATTTGAAGTGTAAAACGTAGTCAGTATGCTGTTTGGTTACACTGTGTGTACCACACACTGAACATGGACCAGCGGAAGCTAAGGCGAGAGTTGTCTCAGGAGATTAGAAAATTATAGACAAACATGTTAAACAGGTTTTCTCACTACAATGATTAGCTTTTAACATGAAGGGACAGATAATTGAAGACTTTTTCTAAATACATTGATTTTTCTTTGGTCAGGAGATAAAGAAGATTTTATCTCTTCTCAGAGCACACACGTTTCTGGTTATGACCATCTCTCTCCCCTACCTCTCCCTGCTCTCTCTTATCTCTGATTGCTCTAAGCTGCCATCACTCACTCAGTCCATCCATGGTGAGTCACCTCCTGCAGAGTCTTATCTTTAGTAACAGTCTTTGAAAGCCTCTCATTTAGTTAACAACCTTTATCTGCAGCCTGAGCACTACACTTTATAACTCTCTTGTACTCGATGTCGGTGTTACAGGAATAGCTCAGAACTGCAGAGCTGATGTGTCAATCACTGTTATAGACCTATCCACAGTCTGAACAGCATGTGTGATTCTAAAGCTGGCTGTGGCTGTGAAACTGTATGGTGAGAAAACCCCTTTAAAGGTAAAGGTCACAAAACCATCTCCAAACAGCTTGATGTTTTTATTATTACAGTTGAACATATAATTCATAAGTTTAAAGGGGTTGTCTCACTACATTGATTCGTCTTAACTCAGTCCTGTTTTCTCGGTTTCATATTTGAATTCAGTGTTTACTAGCTTTACAGACGTCTACTGGCCTGCAGTGACAAGCTGCGAAGGACACCAGGTCTGTAGCTATAGCGACCAGCACCTGCAGCCTATCAGGAGAGATTAAACAGATCTATAGCTATAGTGACTTGTGGAGCTGATGCAGCCCATACAAGAGGGGATATATAGGAATAGGTAGGACTCTGTTAAGGGACACATATTGCAAAGTGACTTGTTTTTGAAAGATGTTTAAGATAAAAACAATCCTTGTAGTGAGACAACCCCTTAAAGGTATATCGGACTGTAACCAACCTCCCTAGACATAGCTGCAAGAGGTAAATTAATGAAAAATTAAGATATGGATAATACAAATGGTAACCAAAGAGTCTAGAAATACTTCCAAAGTGATAAGAGGGATCTATAGGGTCAGGGAATATCTGTGTCAGATTGTACCACCCGTCACTGTCTTTGTCAAAGTGGACTTAATGGCAGACGACCAAGGAGGAAACCACTGTTGAAAGTAAATCATAAAAAGGCAAGACTGGAATTTGCCAAAATGCATATTGACAAGTCACAAAGCTTCTGGGAGAATGTCCTTTAAGCAGATGAGACAAAACTTAAGCTTTGTAACAAGTGACTTCAGCTCTATGTTCTCTGTATTACTTTTGATAGTTTTAAGTTATTTCAGTGACCACTATGGGTCATATACATGTGTAAATAATAAGCATGGCTAATGTACAATATGTATATTATGAGCATTCTTCATGTGCTTATATTACGAGTTTTGCTGTAATATTATATTTATTTTGTGAGCATTGTTTATGTTCTGTAATCTTGGTTCTAATAATGTGTTTATACAGTGGTCCCTCAAGTTACAATGACATCATTATACAATATTTTCAACATACAATGGTCATTCCTAGGACATTGTTTGTGGAGTATGGTTTTAACATAACATGTCCTAGATGCTGATTCAGCCAATTATTATAAACATTTTGGGTGACATGTCCCAATACAAATGCATTGTGTATTTTGTGCCCAAAAACTGTTGATGCCCTATGTTCTATATAAATGAACTGTAATATACCAAAACTAGGTGCATTATATGCAAGGCAAGACACATTTGAATGCACTCAAAGTAGGCACATTAAATAAGCTAGCAATGATCTGCCATGCACCTAAATTATGCAAATGCGTCTAGATGGGCGCATCAATTTTATAATGCAAGGTATACCACACGCCAGATATTTGACAGGTTCGTTAATTCAGGCGCACTTTAAACTGATTTTAGGTACCTTAAAACTGTCGTGGAGGCTCATGTCACTCTTTATGTGTAAAACATCTGTTTTATTGCAGTGTATGCAGTGATTGGCAGTCTAGTAGCGCCTCTCTACAGTACAGTATTACATTTTCTGTACTGCCCTTTACATGTGTCAGGATAAGCAGTTCCTTTGGGCGTTGTTTATACAGCACATGACCCACATAAACTCCGGTCCTCAACATAAAAGGTGATTTCAAGCTTCCAGCAGCTCTATCCGACTGTTATATGTAAGGATTTGCTTCATCTGTATTAGTTTTATATCTTAATTTTTTTCTGGTACAGTGTTATATTTATGTTATGAGTTTGATTCTGGTGCCCTATATATGTATTAAAGTTTGCTTTGATACTATATTTATTATTCACAAACAGGTAAGATACAGCTCACCGTAGATACTCCACCCCCCGGATGCAGCACGGACGGATCCGAAGTAATCCAGGTAGTAATCCAATTGAAAGAAAAACAGCTTGTCCAGCTCAATCCAGGTAGTGGAAAAAAGTAAAAATCCCTTTATTTATAAACACATCTTAAAAGCGAAGAAATAACCTCATGCTGTGATAACACACTAACGCATTTCGGAAACAATATCCTTAGTCATAGCGTATATTTATTATTAATTTATGTTAGGATCTTTGTTCTGGTATAATATGTATGCATTAGGCTTGAAACTGATGTGTTCTTCCTATGACAATGCATGCACAATATTTATTTTAATTTTAAATTATATTATAGTATTTTTTGAATACTGTGATTTTTTAAATTATTAGCTTACAGATAATTTTCTGTTGCGCTACAATGTTGGCATCCAGCATACAATATATCTTTCTCAATGGAGTAGGGAACCTGTTAAAAATGTGATCCCATACATCCATAAACAGTGTATGCTCATTAAAAAGGGAACACAAAACCCATATTGATATCTTTTCTATATAATTAGCTTTCAAGGCGGCTGGCACAAATAATGAATTTTAAGTTGAAAGTGCAAAGCAACCAACTCTGCTGTAGGTTGTGAATTAAAAATAGACTGTTGCATAGTATTTGTCTGTGTTCTCTAATTGTAAGTTCTTTACTGTACCAACTAGTGTCAGATATTCTCCCATGGCAGCAAATATGTATCAGATGCCACACCTTTACATTACTTCATTATACCCGTGCAGAAATAATGCGACGTCTAAGCTCTTCCCAGGAGTAGTACTCAGCATATTTTTTAATTATCTAGTTCTGTTGTAAAACAAGTGTATAACAAAAGACATTGCTTAGTCAGTTACTAGTCATTATAAGTATAAAGTAATATCCAATGTAGAGCATCAGATATCATAAGTATTTGTTAGGCCCTCAAACAGGCCCGCTGTCTGGGGGTTATATTAGATTCTGATCTGACCTTCATCCCATATATCCAATCCCTTGCCCGCTCCTGTCACCTGCACCTCAAGAATATCTCCAAAATCCGTCCATTTCTCATTGTGGAAACGACTCAAACTCTCATGACTGCTCTTATTCTTTCTTGTCTTGACTACTGCAACTCCTT
This sequence comes from Phyllomedusa bahiana, assembly GCA_025379985.1. Taxonomy (NCBI): domain Eukaryota; kingdom Metazoa; phylum Chordata; class Amphibia; order Anura; family Hylidae; genus Phyllomedusa; species Phyllomedusa bahiana. The sequence goes on from JAODAL010012710.1 coordinate 93,667, forward strand.
GCTTATCGGTCTCCCTCTCTGCAAACTCTCCCCTCTCCAATCTGTCCAGAATGCAGCAGCCAAGCTTGTCTTTCTCTCCAGCCGCTATACTGATACCTCTACCCTGTGTCAGTCACTGCACTGGTTGCCCATCCAGTACAGGATACAGTATAAACTCAGCACTCTCACCCATAAAGCTCTCCACAGCGCTGCTCACTCCCTACATCTCCTCCCTAGTCTCTGTCTACGCCCTACCCGTGCTCTCCGCTCTGCTGATGATATCAGACTACATTCCTCAATCATCCGAAACCTCCCATGCCCGCCTACAAGATTTCACACGTGCGGCACCAATTCTCTGAATATGCTACCAGCGGGCGATCAGGCACATTCACAACCCTCACGTTTTAAGAGGCCCTGAAAATACATCTTCTCGGTCTGGCCCACCAAGATCCCTAACTGCTATCACACACATCTGTCACTCCCTACACTAGGGCACTCACAGGCACTTATCTGTATATAGATGTACAGTACTGGGTGGCAGGTTCATCCATTTTTCATGTAAACCACCCCCTATTTATGAAACATGGCCGGCCCATTGTAAACTTGGCACTTCTTACCGTATGTTTCACCCAACACCCTAAAATTGTAAGCTCTCCGAAGGGG